>SJYT01062840.1:0-10353 GCA_006410635.1 Cephalophus harveyi
CAAGAAAATGCACTGGTCATAGCAAACACCCTCTTCCAACAACACAAGAGAAGACTCTACACATGGACATCACCAGATGGTCAACACCGAAATCAGATTGATTATATTCTATGCAGCCAAAGATGGAGAAGCTCTATACAGTCAACAAAAACAAGACCAGGAGCTGACTGTGGCTCAGATCATGAACTCCTTATTACCAAATTCAGACTCAAATTGAAGAAAGTAGGGAAAACCACTAGACCATTCAGGTATGACCTAAATCAAACTGTACTTTAGTCACTGTTTTTTAAATACTTCACTCTTATTGGCTCTGTGCTATTTACCTGATCTGGTAAGAGTCTGGAGTTAAAAGGCCAGAGTTCACAATTCTATCCTCGTATGTCTGCCTTTCACCACCCGTTCTTGGGAGACAGTCAACAAGGACTGACAAAGCACAAATCAAGACAGTGGGCTTTTAGATCCATAATTCTCAATGGAGAAGAATATAACCTGAGTGACTGGGGAACCTTTACCATGGAAACACGCTGAGGGACTCAGTGGGGGACTCAGGAAGACTCCAACAGTCCTTCTGACAAATGGATGCCTCCGCTGAGAATGGCCTTTCCAGCACGACTCCGCTGCCAGCACCTACTCCGTTCCACCTGTTGGCTACATTGTGTCTTCCTGGCCTGCCCCCTTTCAAAACATTTCTGTAACTTGTTGATAAGATACAGTTCAGAACCTCCAAGACCAGGACCCTGCTTATTTCTCCAGCTTTACTCTAGAACTACTTCCTTCTCAGTCTCTGTGGTCTTCCGAATCCAGATTTCTCAGTTTACAGTGCTGACCTTCAGGCCTGCACAAAGGCACTTCCCTTTGTCTGCAATGCTCTTTCTCCCTTTTAAATCTTACTCTTCCCTTCAGGTCTTAAGTTAAATGTCATTACGCCAGGTGTGTTTGTCCTGCTGTAATGAAATCTTATGGCACCCCTCCTTTTCATGACACTTGTCATTCTTACAATGATTTACTGATTGCTCTCCCAGAAGACAAAACCTTCATGTAAGAGGGGACTGTTACTGTCTCATTCACTACTTTATGCCCAGTGCATGGCACAGAGGTCATCTGTTGAATGGAGATGGCACCGTTCTCACAAGGCCTGGTGTTACTCAGCAGACTCCTCAAGCTTTTGTGTGTTATGGCAGACAACATAAATCTAGGCAACTGAGTTAAACCGACGAGGCTGCTTGCCATCTGGGACAGGGTGGTGATGGTTTAGCTGCTAAGTCGTGTCTGACTCTTCCACAATCCCATGGATTGTAGTCCCCCAGGCTCCTCTGTCCATGGGGTTTCCCAGGCAAGAATACTGGAGTGGGTTGTCATTTCCTTCTCCAGGGGATCTTCCAGACCCAGGGATCAAATCGGCGTCTTCTGCTTGGCAGGCGGATTCTTTACCAATGAGTTACCTGGGAAGCCTGCCGTCGGGGACACCTGTACCCGATCAATGGCACACAGGCTGCAGGACACTGATTGGGAAGCTCCGGGAGTAGTAAATACAGTTTTCCAAAGTCTGGACAAGGACTTTTTATTGATTACATATTTATTTTAACATATTAGAGTAACTAGCCAGTGAATCCTACATATCATTTCCTGGACATTATTGCTTAAGAAAAGATTCAGAAGGAGAAAAAAAAAAGGCATTCAGCAAATAACAGTAGAGGTGCCACAGAGGATATGGAAAAACCAAAAGGTGCTACATGACTGCCTGATGTTAAGCAAATATTCCAACAGTGGTTAAGGGCCCAGGCTCTGGATTCACAGATACGGCTTCAGATTCAGACTGTGCCACTTCTTGGCTCTGACTGAAGTTCCCACCTCAGAGAGCTACTGTGAGGATTAAGAGTTGATCATGCAGCTCGGAGTCTGGCTAGCTCTTCCAAAGTTCCCCCTCAGAAGAGGCCGGGCTCTGCCTTATACCACTCTCAAGATGACACCCCTCTTAAGCTCTCCAGTCTCATTTCTTGCTCTCTCTTCTTCCCTGATTCCAGATATTCTCACCTCCAACGCTTTCCTATGCTCTCTTGGCCCAGGTCTCCTCCACAATGTTCTGTCCTCACATTCCCCATGGCTAACTCCTAAATATCCTTTAGGTCTTTGTCTAGGTGTCAGCTGCACAAATAGATGGCGAAAAAATGGAAAAAGTGACAGACTTTATTTTCTTGGGCTTCAGCATCACTGCAGACAGTGACTGCAGCCATGAAATTAAAAGATGCTTGCTTGCTCCTTGGAAGAAAAGCTTTGACTAACCTAAAGAGCATGTTAAAAAGCAGAGACATCACTTTTGGTTGGACAACAAAGGTCCATATAGTCAAAGCTATGATTTTTCCAGTAGTTAGGCATGGATTTGAGAGCTGGACCATAAAGAAAGCTGAGCACTGAAGAACTGATGCTTTTGAACTGTGGTGCTTGAGAAGACTCTTGAGAGTCCCTTGGACTGCAAGATCAAACCAGTCAATCCTAAAGGAAATCAACCCTGTATATTAATTGAAGGCACTGATACTGAAGCTGAAGTTCCAATACTTCGGCCACCTGATGTGAAGGGCCGACTCACTGGCAAAAACCCTGATGCTGGGAAAGATTGACGAAAGGAGGAGAAGAGGATGACAGAGGAGGAGATGGTTGGATGGCATCACCAACTCAATGCACCTGATTTTGAGCACATTCCGAAGATAGTGAAGGACAAGGAGGCCTGGTGTGCTGCAGTCCATGCGGTCGCAAAGCCGACTGGACACGGCTTAGCGACTGAACAATGGTGCTCCGCACTACCATCCCACATCAGGCCTTGTTACCGACATCAGGCCTTGCTACCTACTGCCCCAACTCAACTGGAGCTTTCTCCTCCCGCCGCCTCCTCTCCACGTGGGAGAATCCTAGAGAGTGGGAACTGTCACGGCGCCTACACGCCATCCAGTCTGCTCCCTCAACCATACGACAGTAAAGTGTCAGCCCTGACCTGGCCTCACGGCCCGGAAGGGGCTCGTACAGCAGTCGGCGGGGGCGACCGGCGGGGACGCAGTGGCCCCGTGCCCTCGGAGCGAACGGGCAGTGGCCGCCTTGCCCCACCCGCCCGGGGAGGGCCCGAAGCCTCGGGTCGCTCGCCAGCCTCCTCCCCGCGCCCAGCTCCGCGGCCCCCGCCCGGGCCCGGAAGCCGAGGCCGAGGCCCGCCGCCGCCGCCTCACCTCCTGCAGCGACTCCGGCACCAGCGCGGGCACGATGGGTCGCTTCACCCCGCGCTGCTCCTTCTCCTTCTCCCCGCCCTTCTCCTTCCCGTTCTCCGCCTCTCCCTTCTCCGCCTGGGTCATGCCGGCCGCCGACGCCCCCCCAGTCTCTAGCTTCAGTGACGCGACGCGAATGCCAGAGAACTGGTCTCAGCGCAGACGATGCCTCCGCTTACGGACAAGGCGGCGGCCCGGCGCCGGCCCAGAGGCTTCCGGGAAGGCGGAAGGGCGGAGGCGGAGCTGCCCGGAGCGGCGGGGTGGGGCTGGATTGGGCGGATGCTGATGCGATTGGTCAGGGCGCAGCGTGCCGGCCAGCTACTTGTTTTGTTTTGCGTCCTTGCTGTTGAATCGGGGATAAACCTCACACGTGTTTCTTCTGGCTTCTCAGATAACGTACGTAATTTTAGTTCTCCTCGTACTTCACTGGCTGTGCTCAGTCCGGCCTCGGATGTTAGTATTCCCTGGAGAGTGTAGGGCATCTCTCTACACACTGCTTGGAGGACTTGATCCAGTTTCATGGCTTTAAATATGAAGATAACTCCCAAATATGTATTTCCAGTTTGGATCTCTCCCTGATAACCATTTGCTTCTTTAGTATCTCCACTTAGATGTCTACAAGGCATTGCAAACGTATATACAAAATGGAACTCTTGATCCCCCATATTTACTCACTTAAACCATCCTCAGCAAGTTTCACTTTGTTTCTTCAGTCATCCACATCTTCCACAGCCAAATCCATCAGCAAATCCCACAGTCTGTGAAATATGCCTTCAATGCAACCACCTCTCCATTCCTACCACCATTACCTAGTCCAATCTACTGCCTCACTTGGAACACAACATCCTCTGAACGCATTTCCCTGCTTCCAGTCTTGGCCTTCTGTGATCTGGTTTTCATACAAACCAGTGTATTAATGCCCCTCCACTCCTATTTCCCCCTGGAGAAGGAAATGGCAACCCACTCCAGTACTCTTGCCTGGAGAATCCCATGGAGGGAGGAGCCTGGTAGGCTACAGTCCATGGGGTCACAAAGAGTCGGACACGACTGAGCAACTTCACTTCTTCAGTGCCTATTACATGTAGCCACTGTTCAAAGCTATGTGTAATAGGCACTGAAATAGTTATGAAAAAAATGAAATAGTACAGACAATTCTATTACTGTTCAAAGCAGGCTTCCCTTGTGGCTCAGCTGGTATAGAATCTGCCTGCAATGAAGGAGACCTGGGTTCAATCCCTGGGTTGGGAAGATCCCCTGGAGAAGGGGAAGGCTACCCACTCCAGTATTCTGGCCTGGAGAATTCCATGGACTGGATAGTACATGGGGTCACAAAGAGTAGGACATGACTGAGTGACTTTCACTTCACTGTTCAAAGCACTGGGATAAAGAAGAAAAATCCCTAACCAAATAGAGCTTTCACTGCATTCAGATGGGGTTAAAGCCAACAGGTAGCATCTCTAGAACTAAAATTGGCAGACAGACTGAAGCCCATAATTTTAAAGACCATTTATCAAACGAACATTCTGCAGCTCAGGTCTGTTGCTTATGGCTTTATAAGTACCTTGCTAACTACATTTGGTAGCAAATAAGACATACTGTATTAAAGATCCATGGGACAGATAGGTTTTAAGATTAAAAATTAATTCAAGAGAATAGATATCATATGCATACTGAAATAAGCAGTGATTTATTTATAAATGAGAACAAAAAACTCAACAATGAACAATATTTCATAAGTTGAAAAAGGTGACACTAATAGTAATCAATCACAGTCTTTTATTTTCCTTCAAATTTGCAGCTTTTTGAGTTTTACTTTTATAAAGATGAGAAGTTGAGAAGTCAGCTTTGTAACCTAAAAATATTTACTTATTAAAACTATATTAACACTTTCACAGACGATACAAAAAAGATGAGACAAATGTGCATTTATAGAACTGCGTGTCAGTCATGCCAGATCCCTGCAGAGGGAATTCCCAGCATGACCTCATTCATCTGTGAGGACACAGAGCAGTCCTAGTTTAGACGTACACGTTCATCTAACTTGTCCAGCATGATCAGCACTCCATTTCTTGATGGTTTCCTTCTGCTATTAATGTGCACATCCAGTTGTCTGCTTCTTAGAGCAGACATTTACCTAAAAGAGAACATTATAATGGTTACTAGTTGGTAATTCAGATCTGTATGAAAAACTCAGTCATTGCATGTTATAAAACCTTCTTCAAAAGACCTTTTGATTCAAAAGATAATTTTTCAAGGGTTAAGATATAAATATTTTTCCAAATAAGACATCTGAGTATAAAATGCTGTGACTTCTATTTTCCTAAAGAAAGCCTTCCTAAGGAGGCATTTTCAAAATGAAATCTCTGGAGAACTGCAGACTGTAAGTTACCTTCCTCATCCACCGGCCATTGGAGGGGGATTAGGGCCCTGCAGATGATTAATTCGACCCATTCTTCTTCTGGGGGGGTTTCCTGGTGGCCTAAGATAAGAAAAGTTAATTTCTACTGTTTAGTAGGTTCTTTTCAAACACTCAAATAGATCCTTTTCTTAATTTAAAATAGGAAATACCATTTAGATCTGAGTTGAAAATTCAAATACTGAAAGAGACCAGACACATTACACACATGAGGAATAGTGAGTCAAGCAAGAATTATAATAAGCTGAACAACAGCTCCTATAAATGCCTACCTGAAACCCAACTCCAGTTTATTTTAGCCATATGGAAACACAAGCCTCACCCAGTGCTGCTGGATCTTGAGAGTTTCATTAGCAGCTGGAAATCTATAGACTCTAAAGTGAAATCTCTAGATTTTAATGTTGACCATCGCTTTTCATTCTCTAATTTAGACTTTTCCCATAGGATATTTGATGTATTTTGCTTTGTCAGATTAACTCAGATTATCAAATCAGAGGCAACTTGTTTGATTTACAATAATGCATTAATTTTGTAAAACAGAACTTAAGCCTTTAAATGAGCCTAACTATGTCTGTCTGCCTATTTTTAATAAATTACACAGAGGGGTAAAAACATCTTTTATTAATTTAAAAAGTTATACCCTCTTCCGTCATCATATCTGGAATCAGATGAGCTTCCGTAGCCTCTTCTCTTTTTCACATCTTGTTGAAGCAGAGTTCTGAAACTGAAAGGGGCAGGAAACAACAGAAGACCCACTTTCAACACTGAGAAATTTCCATGGCTTCAACTATCATCTCTGTGGGAGGAAGACTAAACTAACTTAGCTCCAAAGCCCCCTTTCCTGAGGCCAGCTAGACAACACCATCTATCACAAACACAGGTTTCAACATGGTATGCTGTGTTCCGTGCTGAAGCTTCCATCCCTTGTCTTTCTTATTTGCTGTAACTCTTCTAGACAGAGTCTACGAATGACTCTGAAATCAGAGTCAACTCCAACTTTCTTCCTCTGCTCCCTCTTGATTGTCAAGCCCCAGAGACTGCTTTTAAAGTATCGCATGTGTACCACATGTGTATTTCCTGTGCCAAAAGCTTACCTAATGTTACCTTGGGGAAGGAGGGATTGAGGTGGTATGCCAGACGCACAGGGCTTTCTGGGAATTCATTTAAATGGAATTTTCTTTATTTGTAAAGGGGAAAGGATTTAACTAAATTAAATTAAAAGTTAACTAAATTAATTAAATAAACAATATGGAGGTGAAATCTGTAAGAGATTGCAAAGAAGTTTTGCAGTGAGTACCAAACTTAGGCCTTTCTATCCCCTGTTGTATTTCTCTATGGTAGTCTCTTCTATTTTACCCCTTTTAATTTATGCTACATGTAGCCATCAGATTAAACTTTATATACCAGAGCTACCATCAAATTAAGTATAAATATCATAGGCTGATTTTCAAACTTCTCTGCCATCTTTCTGTGTCTCTCCCACCTGGAATAACCTCCTCTGATGTCCACCTCCCACCATCATGCCCTCCCCAAGGCCCCTTGTAAAATGAAAGTATTTACTGACATTAAAGTCAAGGAAGAAACTATCTCCCACATCTCTGGAGTTCTTGGCCCATGAGACACTCAAATGTATGTTTAAATTTTGGATGAGTAAGACTTTTTAGTAGTTGATGAAAATTTTTCATAAAACATAATATGAAAGACCAAAAAAAAAAAAAGAAAGAATTTTAACTAAGAATTGCTTGAAATTCTGGTGAATTATGTGTATCCTGTGTATTGATGCTAATCCTTGATTCAAGAAAAAAAAATGTTTATGGCTTGAGCTTTTAAAATTCAAGATCTAATTCCCCTTGTTTACTCAGTGTATACTGTGCAATACAAGTTGCATGTACACATGAAAGGTGGAAATAACATAAAGTGAGGTATGTCATTGAGCAACAGAAAGAGTTGATCTGGCCCCATAGCTGCAGGCTGAAATGGTTACCACAAGGGCTAGGTCATGGTCAACCTTACTAACTCAAGAAGATATTTATAATCATACAAGGTGTTTGAGGGGAGTTTTCCCAGTATACAGGTCTTTATCTCTCTTAGAAAAACTATTAATAAAATTCACAATTGAAAACTGCTTCAGGAAAGCTGAGCTTGTTTAAGATACCAACATAATGTCTCTAATGGACCTCTGTCAACTTAAGTATCAGGGCTATTAACAACACTACTATACTTACAACAAAACCACGAACTCAGCTATTCCCCAGAAGAAATCTGTTATAAAAGATAATCTCCATGGGGACTGACTCCTGCTGTCCAACACTTGTCCTGCAGATAAGAATGAAGAAACTTTGGTTAGTGCTACAAATCCCTGACACAGACACATTACACTTAATCAGTCGGGTAACAATCATAAGCTCAATTTTCAACATGTTCACTGTTCCAAACAGTCTATGCAAGGAGAAGTCTGTTATGTGTATATGGTCCTAAGGAAAGGTTTGGGGAAGTGAAGCTCTGTGATCTAGAGGTCATTCCTTTCACATGTCAAATAATGCCTCCTATAGTTTGTAATTTTTGCTGGGTGATATCTCAAGAATTTTTCTTTTTTTTTTTTTAATGAGGTAAAATTACACAAAAAATTTTATCACTTTACAATTCTATGGCATTAAGTACATTACCATACAACCATCATCATCAGCTACTTCCAGAGCTTTTTCATCTTCCCCAACTACAACTCCACACCCCTTAAACACTAACTCCCCATTTCTCCGCTCCCCAGACCCTAAAAACCACCATTCTACTTTGTGTCCCTATGAACCTGACTGCTCTAGGAAACTTGTATGAGGAATCATACCCTATTTGTACTTTAACAACTGGCTATTTCACTTAGTACAATATCTTCAGGATTCATCCATATTGTAGAATATGTCAAAATATCCTTCATTTTTTAGGCTGATGAATATTCCACTGTATGAATATACTACATTTTGTTTATCCATTCACCTATTGATGGGCACTTGGGTTGCTTCTACGTTTTGGCTACTGTGAACATGCTACTAAGAACATGGGTGGACAAATATGTTTATTTAAGTATTTTGAGAAAACAAATGAGATGAATGAGTATGAAGAATGCTCACACCACTTCCATTTCCTAGATGTGTTTGGAGTATCTCTTTCACTTGCAAAGTCTCTTGCCTAGATAAAAAGACTGTTTATACATACTCTTAAAATCTTCATAACCACGCAACAGTTGTTACGTTAAAATTCCTATAAGTAAAAAAATTTGTGTGCTCTAAGTACTAAAGAGAATTTGGCTTACAGCTATTTCTTTAACAGAATGCTGTTGATCCTAATTACAGACTCCAGTTTTATCTTACAGAAAATGCATCTACTTTTCAAACCACTTTAAATAATAGAAGCTGTATCAGGAAAAGTGAATACTCTAGAGAGTTTCAGTCTTGTAAATCAACAGGTCAGAATATTTTGAGAGAAGAGCCATCTGTCAACTACCTGTTCTCTCCATTTTCCCAAGGACTTCACCACACTCATTGCCACCCCCGCCCCTCACCGCCACCCTCCTCCCCCGATCCCCGCCAGCTACAGCTTACTTTTCCTCTTTCACAGACCTGCTTACTTTCAGTATCCACTTGGATCTGAGCTCTTACACAGCTATTGAGAAAAAGGGGCTACTACAGAGTGTGAGGGCTTCCCAGGTGGCTCAGTGGTAAAGAATCCACCTGCAATGCAGGAGACATGGGTTTGATCCCTGGGTCTGGAAGATCCCTGGGTTGGGAGGATCCCCTGGAGAAGGAAATGGCAACCCACTCTCGTATTCTTGCCCGGCAAATGCCATGGACAGAGGAGCCTGGTGGGCTACAGTCCATGGGTCTGAAAAGAGTCTGATACCAACATGACTGAGCAACTAAACAACAACAGTATGTGAACGTGATTGGCTTGGTTCTGCCTCTTACTAGCTCTGCACCATTGAGACATTTTCCTTCTCTAAGAAAAAGCATTACAAGGCTACTCATCATATAGATTTGTTGGAAAAAGAAAAAGTCATCTGACAGTAAAAGAAAATTTTTGTCATCTATGAAATACTGATACAGTCCTTCTAAGAAAACAGATCTAACTAGAACTGGTCAATTTCTTCCTATGCAGTTCTAAAGAGCCTATTGAATGCATTTGTACCATTCATTTTTTTGTGCTTTTCCTCCCAGTTTCTGAAGGCAGAAACTTCTCCTCCCTCAGACAGAAATAAGTGGCTTGAATGCAACTGGCTTTTCTCAACTACACAAGTGAGATTAGAGGCCCTAATAAGACTTTATTTATGCAGATGAAAAACGACAAGGCATACACAAGACACGCTACAAATATATATAAGTAGGGCGCAGGAGGGCCTAGAGGATCTATCCCACGTTGAAGGTCAGGAACAGCCCCTCGTCCAAGGTAAGGAGCAGCGGCTGTGCTTTGCTGAAGCAGCCGTGAAGAGATGCCCCACACCCAAGGTAAGAGAAACCCAAGTAAGATGATAGGTGGTGCAAGAGGGCATCAGAGGGCAGACATACTGAAACCATACTCACAGAAAACTAGTCAATCTAATCACACTAGGACCACAGCCTTGTCTAACTCAATGAAACCAAGCCATGCCTGCAGGGCAACCCAAGGCGGGCGGGTCATGGTGGAGAGGGCTGACTG
>SJYT01062840.1:13402-24697 GCA_006410635.1 Cephalophus harveyi
TGACTCATTGGAAAAGACTCTGATGGTGGGAGGGATTGGGGGCAGGAGAAGAAGGGGACGACCGAGGATGAGATGGCTGGATGGCATCACTGACTCAATGGATGTGAGTCTGAGTGAACTCCGAGAGATGGTGATGAACAGGGACGCCTGGCGTGCTGCGATTCATGGGGTCGCAAAGAGTCGGACACGACTGAGCGACTGAACTGAACTGAGTCAGTAAATAATAGAAGCTGCCAGCCTTAACCACAAAGGATGTAACACAAGGTCTGCAAGTGCCTAAAACCAAGACGAAAGTTTTTTGAGTTTCGGAGGAGAAGAGAGATTTTGAAAAGCAAAGAAATGCAAAGTGTGCTCCGCCGGAAGACTTCAGACTACAGTATCTTCATAGCCTCTTAAGATAAACAGATGATTCAAACGAAACCAGGATCTGGCTCCTGTGATCCAAGAACTAGTTAAGAGAGCACCAAGACATTTGTGTCACCTGAGTCAAACAAGTGGGCAGACAGTTCTGACTTTTGCCCCCAGTCATACTGTGTCTTTCTTTCCATTCACTGTCTTTGGGGAACCACTGAATTAAGTCTCTCTCAGCTTCTCCATTCCAGGAATAATCAGCTTGTTCCCACAGGGAGTGCTGTTTCTCCCTATGCCCCTTGAAATTAGGGCAGAAAATTACCTGCGTGACGAGCTCTCTCTCACTTGGGAGGGAAAAGTCTATCCAAAGCTTCTAGTGCAGGCTCTTACAAGTTACGGAAAGAGGCAGCCTAGTAGACAACCGCAAGGAAGGTGACGTCAGCCTACCGGCGTTAGAAACCCAAATAAACCGTCAGAACTACATCTGTGATCCTGGGCAAACTAATCCGGCTGCGGCTAAGTCTCCACCCGCAAAACAGACAGTACTTTTCACCCGGGTAAGGCGATTTAGAGACTGAATGCGTGGACACACGAGCGACTCTTTTAAAGGTGTCCGAGGCATAGCGCAACGCAGATGGTGTAAACACTGTGGTCTTCACTATTAATACTTAAGGACACTGACGCCCGAAAAGGAAACACCACTCTTCAAGACCCGCAAGCAGAAGCTGCAGGAGGGCGAGATCGCCGGACGCTCGGCACAGCAGTCGTCACGGGGACCTCAGCCCCCGCCGCCGGCTCACGGACGACTGCCTGAGGCGCTGCAGGCCGGGGCGACTTCGCCCCCAGCTCCGTTCGGCCGGGGGGCGTGCACGGGAAAGCGGAGCCGGGCCGGCGGGCGAGCACGGAAGAAACCCGAGGTCCGGCTTCCCAGCACGGAGGTCGCCCACGCTGCCCCTTCAACTCACCATTCGAGATGTAAACCATTTTGCCTCTCCTCCGCCTTCAGGGCGACGGCGACGCCTGGCCCCTCTTGGGTTCCTTATCTCCCTCCGCGCCTCCCTCTGACTTCACAGGCCGTGAATAGACAGGACGGTGACAGAGGAGGGAGGTGGACAGAGCCCATTGGCTCTACGGGGACACGCCCCCCCGACGTGCGTTTGGGTCACGTCAGGCCTGCGACTTCCGGTGTAAAGCGGCGGCTGGGGCCGGGGATCGGATGTGATGTTGCGCGTTTAGTCTGTGAACATTCGCTTTTTCTAGGAGAGCTGGTTTGCTCCGGCTGGAGAAGAGGCGCTGCTTTCCAGTTTGGAAGGCCCAAGGCTGGGGAGGCAAGGCTACGTGTGGAGTGGCTGGAAGAACCGTTCGCAGGAGGAAGTTCCTGAGATTTTTCCAACATTGTGGATCTTTGACGGTGTGCCGGGAGGAGCCTTAAGGGAAGAGACGGTGATCAGACCGAAAAGAGCCTTATCGTGAAACCGTCGGGAATACACAGGCACTTTCTAGACGATGGGCTAATTCTCTTTAGAGCTAGTGTTTATACTCCTGGTTCGCTGGAAGTGGATGGAGTTTTTAATCAGCTCTTGTGAGATAGCTGAAAAATACTGTAGCGCGAGGTATCTATACCTTACTCTGCTAGTTTTTATTTTATTCCTGGCTACTGCGTGATATAGGGCTTCCCTGGTGGCTCACGCCTGCCAACGCAGAAAATGCGTGTTCCATCCCTGGGTGGGGAAGATCCCCTTTAGAAGGAAATGGCATCCCACTCCAGTATTGTTGCCTGGGAAATCTCATGGATAGAAGCGACTGAGACAGCACACGTCATTGTGTGATATACCAGCAGTGTGGAGGTGACAGATGAGTGAGAAGCCATCTCCTGGTCACTGATTAAAAATGGACCACATACCTGTGCTGATGGCTACTTACTCCTCCAGTCACTGGGCTACGTTCTGGTCCTTTACCATGGCAATCTCATTCTTGTCCCTTTGCTTTTGTCCTTGGCTGTTCTTTCTGCGTGCACTCCATTTTTTTTTTTCCTCCAGTTGTCAAGCCATGTGTGTTGTATCCTCAGAAAGTTCCTAATCATCTTAACTAAAATGAAATTGAAAATTACATTTTGGAAATAATATTTTGCATTTAGCGATGTGTGCTAAGATTGTATGTTCCAATATCTAGAATAAACAAATATTTATTTTCATGTTGATTCTTCAACAGCAATTTCCTCCCCAAAGTGCATACTAGGACAAGACAATAACCTTTATCTGAAGTTTTTGCATTGCAATCACAGAAGTTTCTTTCTGCACAAATATTGACATGGGGTCATTAGTTTTCCCAAGGACCTTTCTTAAGCCATGCCATCATCATCTCTTACCTGCTCTTGTCTAGTTGTCTTCTACCTGAAATCCCAGCTTCCACCCTTACCAGCCTTAAGCAGTTTATCACATTGCAGCAAGACCAGCCTTAAAGAGTTTTTCACACTGCAGCAAGAGTGATCTTACAGAGGAAGTAATTTTCTGCAACCTTTTAGACACTAAAATTTAATGATTTCCTATTGGTCCTAAGATCCAGTTCCTTGTCAGCATCTACAGGCCCTTCCCGACCTATCCATTTGATTCCCCCTTCACTACACCTCCTGCCACAATCCCACTGAAATTTTGCTCCAGCAGCCTTGTTCATTTAGTCTCAAGCACCCAAGTTCTTTGCTGCCTGCAAGACTGCATGTGCTTTTCCTTCTACCTGGGGCACTCACCCTGACTTCTTGCACAGCCAGCTCCTTTCCAGGTCTGTCATCTCCATGATTATTTTCTTCATAGTACTTGTCACAATGTGAAAATATTTTATGTCATAACTGGCTTGTTTCTTTCCAGAAAACATAAGATGTAAGAGGTCCAGAATCTTACCTGCCTTGTTCCCTCTTACATACTTCAAAGTCTGTCATAGTCCTTGGCAGGTAGTAGGTATTCAGGTATTTGTTGGTAGAGAGGGAGGGAGAGAAAGAGGGAGCAATCTAAAAGGCCCCTAAAAATCTCCCCAGTCCCGAAAGGTGGAAGGGAACTAATATTAGGATCTCCCAGGTACTAGACAAATGGCTCTGTCCCCCTATCCCTCTATCTAGATTATTTCTTCCTCAGATTTTAATGCTGTGATTCCCTAATCAACTACCTTTAGCCTTTGCCACTGCATTTCATGCTATGTTTAGTCACTTGCTTAATCCAGTTTTGCCTCTTTTCCACTCACTCCTTTGGTTTCTTCCCACCAGCTGACAATGAACCCCTCAGCTTCCCTGATCTGGCATTGAGGCCTTCCTAGATGTATCTTCTTAGGTTTATCTCCATGATTAATTTCCTAATGGACCTTTTCCCTCCTTGTTGCTTCTGCTCATTTGTTTCCTGTTGATGGGAATCTTCCCCATCTCTTAAAATCTAATTCATCCTTACAGTGAGGCATGTTCCTATTAAATAATGAATAGCAAATGTGAAACGACTGCAAACTGAAAAAATAAGTATTTCATATAGGTAGATAGATAGATATAGATAATTAGTAGCAAGATGAGCTAGCGACAAAGAACATTTCCCCCCTTTCCCTAACCTTTCATGTAAATAATTAATTGCATGTTAGTTACCAGCTACATGTGGCAGTTGAGTAGTTGAATATGCTTTAGTCTGAACTGAGATGTGCTGTATGAGTAAAATCACAATAGATGAGAGATATAAAATGAAATAATGCCAAATACCTCAGTTTTTAATATTGATTACACGTGCTAAGTTGCCTCAGTCATATCTGACTTTTTGCGACTCCATGACTGTAGCCTGCCAGGCTCCTCTGTCCCTGGGATTCTCCAGGCAAGAATACTGGAGTGGGTTGCCATTTCCTTCTCCAGGGGATCTTCCCAACCCAGGGATCAAACCCATATCTCGAGTCTCCTGCATTGGCAGGCAGGTTCTTTACCGCTAGCGCCACATGGGAAGCCCAATATTTATTACATGTTGAAATAATATTTTGGATATTGGACTGAAATATTTTACTTAAAGTAATTTTGCCTGTTTCTTTTTACTTTTTAAATGTGACTGCTAGAAAACTTTAAATTACATACTTGGCTCACATTTATGTTTCCCATTATATTCCTTTTGGACACCACTGGGCTAGAGTGAAGATGTTATTAGCCTGGCACAGAAAAGGTACTCAGTAAATATTTATTGAAGAGCTGAATGAATGAATGGTCGTAATAATGAATAATATTTATGCACAGTTTACTATGTGTCAGGCACTGTTCCAAGCATGTTTTACTCATTAGTTTAATCTTTATGACAACAACAATAATAGCTAACATTTATATAGTACTTACTGAGGCTTCCCTCATCTCAGTTGGTAAAGAATCTGCCTGCAGTGCAGGAGACCCTGGTTTGATTCCTGGGTCGGGAAGATGTGCTGGAGAAGGGATAGGCTACCCACTCCAGTCTATACTTGATCTTCCCTTGTGGCTCAGCTGGTAAAGAATCTGCCTGCAATGTGGGAGACCTGGGTTTGATCCCTGGGTTGAGAAGATCCCCTGGAGAAGGGAAAGGCAACCCATTCCAGTATTCTGGCCAGGAGAATTCAGTCCATGGGGTCGCAAAGAGTCAGACACGACTGAGCAGCTTTCCCTACCCTGTACTAAGCAATGTTCTAAGTGCTTTGATACATTAATTCATTATTGAGCTCTACAGTTTTTCTCATTTTACAGATAAAGAAACTGAGTCATAAAGAGCCCAAATGACTTGCCCAGGGTCACACAGCTAGCAAGAAACAGCTGAGATTAAGACTAAGAGTTTGGCTCTATAGCTTATGCGCTTAACTCCTATGCTAGGGAATTCCCTGGCAGTTCTCCGCTCTCACTGCTGAGGGCTGGGTTCAACCCCTGGTCAGGGAACTAACGTCCCACAAGCTGGGTGGTACAGCCAACACCACCTCCTGCCCCCAAATAAAGCAAACTCCTGGGCTCTACTGCCTCTGCACACACAGAGGAACTGTACTGAGAAAAGGGGGATATAATCCAGTGTGGTACTCACGGAATGGGAGGTGGTCTCTGAAGCCTAAACGCATCTCAGTTTTCTCAAATTTACAAAATAGCTTCACGTACCTTTTCTTTTCTAGACACCCTAAGTGCAAAATCCCCCTGTGCTGTGCTGTCCTTAGGGGCTCAGTTGGGCCCAGCTCTTTGAGACCCGCATGGACTGCAGCCTGCCAGACTCCTCTGTCCATGGGGATTCTCCAGGCAAACACACTGGAGTGTGTTGTCATGCCTTTCTCCAGGGGATCTTCCCAACCCAGGGATCGAACCCAGATCTCCTCCCTTGCAGGTAGATTCTTTACCAGCTGAGCCACCAGGGAAACCTAAGCATCTCTAAATTGATGACCTAGACTTCTCTGTTCCAATCCCTTGGCCAGAGGGAAGGGCTATTCTGAATGACAAATACCTCTGGAGCTGGGACTGGAGTCAATCCGACTTAAACCACATGGGTAAAGAGAGGTGATATTTACTACAATATAGTGAAGGAATGGGTTTCCCTGGTGGCTCAGTGGTAAAGAATCCACCTATCAATGCAGGTTCAATCCCTAGATTGGGGAGATCCCCTGGAGAAGGAAATGGCAACCCACTCCAGTATTCTTGCCTGGAAAATCCTATGGACAGAGTTGCTGGGGGGCTACCGTCCTTGGGGTCACAAAAGAGTCAGACACAACTTAGCAACTAAACAGCAACAGTGAAGGGATGCTGTGTAACATCAAAACAATAAGATGCCTTCAGTACTGCCTTTAAGGAGCATGGGAAACAGATGGCATTTATATTCTTCATTAACTTTTCTATGAGTTTGTTCTAATTACTGCCTTTGAACAGCCCTGAAAGTCATGTTCCTCAGGGCTCAGTCTCCTGGCTGGCCTCTGCTCTGCCTTCTGGAAGGACTTTGCATTTCGTCCTAAACTACGATCCCAACCCTGAAAGACATTTCTCAAACAGTGGAGTTTCAGGCATCCGTCACCGGACAGGGATTTTTCAGGAAGGACTAAGAGGATCTCCCCCGAGCCGCCGTGCTTTGGCCTCTGCTCTGTGCTGCTCACGCAGCCAGCAGCTCCTGGTGCCACTTGGCTCCGACTCCCAAGGAAGTTACAAAATGCCCTACTCCCTGGCTGTGAGCCTATGTAAAACTAGACACGGATTTACAGGGCCGTGGCATTCACGCTCTCTGTCATTAGTCACTGCTTCATTCCCTGGAGCTTCAGCTTCAAGCGGCCCGAGCACGTTGCCAAGCCCCCAGCTCCTCACTCTGGCCTCTGTTTGTCCACAGCTGGCTCAGTACCCCGGGGCTGCAGGGCCCATGTAGGCCACCAACTCTTCTCCCGAATCTCCTTCCAAATGAAGGCACTTCACCTCCACCCCTCCAACCCAGCTGGCCTCACTTGGACTCCTGAGGAGACCAAACAGCAGGTGCTTCTCTCGTCCTGCTCCAGGTCACTCTGGCATGTGCTCAAGAGGATCTTTCCAAAGCAGAAACCAGATCTCGTCCCTCCCCTTCTCCTCCTGCACCTTCTGTCATGAAATACAACCCAAACTTCCTGCCAAGATCTTCAAATGTAACTTTCTATAATAATCATTGATAGTTCCCCTTCCGAAATTCTTCTAAAAAATGGCAGAGGAAAGAACACTTCCAAACTCATTCTATGAGGCCAAAATCACCCTTATACCAAAACCAGACAAAGACATCACACAAAAAGAAAATTACAGGACAATATCCCTGATGAACATAGCTGCAAAAATTCTCAACAAAATTCTAACAAACAGAATTCAACAGCACATTAAAAAGATCATCATCAAGTTGGGTTTATCCCAGGGATGCAAGGAGTTTTCAATATACACTCATCAATCAATGTGATACACCATATTAACAAATTGAAAGATAAAAGCCATATGATAGGTTCAATAGATGCAGAAAAAAGCTTTTGATAAAATTCAGCACCTGTTTATAATAAAAACTCTTCAAAAAATGGGTACTGAAGTAATCTACCTTAACATAATAATAAAGGCCATATACAACAAAACCACAGCAAACATCATTCTCAATGGTGAGAAACTGAAAGCATTCCCTCTAGGAACAAGATAAGGGTGATCATTCTCCACTATTACTCAACATAGTTTTGGAAGTCCTAGCTGGCAATCAGAGAAAAGAAAGAAATGAAAGGAATCCAGATTGGAAAGGAAGAAGTAAAACTCTCATTATTTGCAGATGACATGATAATGTACATAGAAAACCCTAGAGATATGATCAGAAAATTACTAGAAACTAATCAGTGAATTTAGTAAAGTTGTAGTGAAAAAATTAGCTTAAAAGAAAACATTCAGAAAACTAAGATCATGGCATCCGGTCCCATCACTTCATGGCAAATAGATGGGGAAACAATGGAAACAGTGAGAGATTTTATTTTGGGGGGCTCCAAAATCACTGCAGATGGTGACTGCAGCCATGAAATTAAAAGACACTTGTTCCTTGGAAGAAAGCCTATGACCAACCTAGACAACATATTAAAAGGCAGAGACATTACTTTGCCAACAAAGGTCCGTCTAGTCAAAGCTATGATTTTTCCAGTAGTGATGTATGGATGTGAGAGTTGGATTTTAAAGAAAGCTGAGCACTGAAGAATTGATGCTTTTGAACTGTGGTGTTGGAGAAGCCTCTTGAGAGTCCCTTGGACTGCAAGGAGATCCAACCAGTCCATTCTGAAGGAAATCAGCCCTGAATATTCATTGGAAGGACTGATGCTGAAGCTGAAGCTCCAATACTTTGGCCACCTGATGCGAAGAACTGACTCATTTGAAAAGACCTTGATGCTGNGAGAGTCCCTTGGACTGCAAGGAGATCCAACCAGTCCATTCTGAAGGAAATCAGCCCTGAATATTCATTGGAAGGACTGATGCTGAAGCTGAAGCTCCAATACTTTGGCCACCTGATGCGAAGAACTGACTCATTTGAAAAGACCTTGATGCTGGGAAAGACTGAAGATGGAAGGAGAAGGGGATGACAGAAGATGAGATGGTTGGATGGCATCACTGACTCAATGGACAGGAGTTTGAGAAAGCTTTGGAAGTTGTTGATGGACAGGGAAGCCTCACGTGCTGCAGTCCATGGCATTGCAAAGGGTCGGACATGACTGAGTGACTGAACTGAACTGAGAACAAAAAATTTCACAATTCATATGGAAACACAAAAGACCTCGAACAGCCAAAGCAATCTTGAGAAAGAAGATTGGAGCTGGAGGACTCAACTGATTTCAGACTATACTACAAAGCTACAGTCATATAGACAGTATGGTACTGGCACAAAAACAGAAATACAGACCAATGGAAAAAGAAAGTCCAGAGATAAACCCAAACACATATGGGCAACCTTATCTTTGACAAAGGAGGCAAGAGTATACAATGGGAAAAAGATAGTCTCTTCAATAAGTGGTGCTGGAAGAACTGAACAAGTACACGTGAAAGAATGAAATTAGAACACTTCTTAACACCATACACAAAGATAAACTGGAAATAGATTAAAGACCTAAATGTAAGACCAGAAAACTAAAACTCTCAGAAGAAAACAGGCAGAACGCTGTATGACATAAATTATAGCAAGCTCCTTTATATGATCATCTCCTACAATAATGGAAATCAAAACAAAAATAAATAAGTGTGATCTAACTAAACTTAAAAGCTTTTGCCCAGCAAAGGAAACTATAAACAAGGTGGAAAGACAACCCTCAGAATGGGAGAAAATAATAGGAAATGAAACAACTGACAAATGGTTAATTTTCAAAATATACAAGCAGCTCATACAACTCAATACCAGAAAAATAAACAGCCCAATCGAAAAGTGGGGAAAAGACCTAAAGAGACATTTCTTCAAAAAAGACATACAGATGGATAACAAACAGATGAAGAGATGCTCAAAATCAATCATTATTAGAGAAATGCAAATCAAAACTACCTCACACACGTCAGAATGGCCATTATCAAAAAATCGACAAACGAGAAGTGCTGGAAAGGGTGTGGAGGAAAGGGAACCCTCTTGCACTGCTGGTGGGAATGTAAATTGATACAGCCACTACGGAAGACAGTATGGAGATTCCTTAAAAAAACTAGGAATAAAACCACCATACAACCCAGCAATACCACTCCTAGGCATTTAACTTGAAACAAAACTGAAAGACACATGTACCCCAGTGCTCATTGCAGCACTATTTACAATAGCTAGGACATGGAAGCAACCTAGATGTCCATCAACATATGAAAGGATAAAGAAGCTGTGGTACATATATACAATGGAATACTATTCAGCCATAAAAAGGAACACATTTCAGTCAGCTCTTATGCAGTGGATGAACCTAGAGCCTATTATACAGAGTGAAGTAAATCAGAAAGAGATAAAATAAATATCATATATCAATGCGTACATACATGGAATCTAGAAAGATGGTACTGATGAACCTATTCACAGAGCAGCAATGGAGATGCAGACATAGGGAAAAGACTTAGGGACAAGGGTGGGGGAGAGGGCGAGATGAATGGAGAGAATAGCATGGGAGCATACACACTAATGTATGTAAATAGATGGCCAATGGAAATTTGATGTATGACTCAGGGAACTCAAACTGGGACTCTGTAAAAAGCTGGGGTGGTAATGGGTGGGAGGTGGGACAGAGCTACAAGAGGGAGGGGACCTATGTACATCTATGGCTAATTCACGTTGATGTATGACAGAAATCAAATCAATATTGTAAAGCAATCATCAATCAATTAAAAATAAATAAATACATTAAAAAAATTTTAAATCGATAGTTCCAAGTCTATAAGTCAGCAGTCCTTGGAGCCACTAAAGCAAGCTTCAGAAAGATTCAGAAAGATATTTGTTGCTCCTTTCCTTTTAATGGCAATTTTATGAGGTCAACAAACAGGGCAAGATTCAGTTCAGTTGCTCGGTCGTGTCCAACTCCTTGCGACCCCATGAACTACAGCACACCAGGCCTCCCTGTCCATCACCAACTCCCGAGTCTACCCAAACCCATGTCCATCAAGTCGGTGATGCCATCCAGCCATCTCACCCTCTGTTGTCCCCTTCTCCTCCTGCCTTCAATCCTTCCCAGCATCAGGGTCTTTTCCAATGAGTCAACTCTTTGCATCAGGTGGCCAAAGTATTGCAGTTTCAGCTTCAACATGAGTCCTTCAAATGAACACTCAAGACTGATTTCCTTCAGGATGGACTGGTTGGATCTCCTTGCAGTCCAAGGGACTCTCAAGAGTCTTCTCCAACACCACAGTTCAAAAGTATCAATTCTTCGGTGCTCAGCTTTCTTCACTGTCCAACTCACATTCATACATGACTGCTGGAAAAAACATAGCCTTAACTAGATGGACCTTTGTTGAAAAAATAATGTCTCTGCTTTTAAATATGCTGTCTAGGTTGGTCATAACTTTCCTTCCAAGGGGTAAGCATCATTTATTTCATGGCTGCAATCACCATCTGCAGTGATTTTGGAATTCAAAAAATAAAGTATGACACTGTTTCCACCGTTTCCTCATCTATTTCCCATGAAGCGATGGGACCAGATGCCATGATCTTCGTTTTCTGAATGTTGAGCTTTAAGCCAACTTTTTCACTCTCCTCCTTCACTTTCATCAAGAGACTTTTTAGTTCCTCTTCACTTTCTGTCATAACGGTGGTGTCATCTGCATATCTGAGGTTATTGATATTTCTCCTGGCAATCTTGACTCCAGCTTGTGCTTCATCCAGTCCAATGTTTCTCATGATGTACTCTGCATAGAAGTTAAATAAGCAGGGTGACAATATACAGCCTTGACGTACTCCTTTTCCTATTTGGAACCAGTCTGTTGTTCCATGTCCAGTTCTAACTGTTGCTTCCTGACCTGCATATAGG
>SJYT01062840.1:37333-52046 GCA_006410635.1 Cephalophus harveyi
TTCTTTGGAAGGAATGATGCTAAAGCTGAAACTCCAGTACTTTGGCCACCTCATGCGAAGAGTTGACTCATTGGAAAAGACTCTGATGCTGGGAGGGATTGGGGGCAGGAGGAGAAGGGGACAACCGAGGATGAGATGGCTGGATGGCATCACTGACTCGATGGATGTGAGTCTGAGTGATCTCCGAGAGATGGTGATGAACAGGGAGGCCTGGCGTGCTGCGATTCATGGGGTCGCAAAGAGTCGGACACGACTGAGCGACTGAACTGAACTGAACTGAACTGAATTGTTCCCAAAACGTTCTTTATTAGCATTTTTTACTTTCCAGGATCCAATCCAGGATATGACTTGCTGTATTTTTAGTTATTATATGGCAGTGAACACTTATGAACTCCACTAAAAAACGTTAGGAGTCAGAAGTACTGAGTCTAAATGACCTTTTAACCTCTCTGAACTCCAGATATTTCACATGGTAATGAAGAGGAGTGCTCACCCTTGCCCACCTGCCAAGGTTGTTGCCAGGATCAAATGATGTACCCTCTTCTTTGTGAATGGCAAAGCACTGTGCAAATATGCAGGATGTTCCATACACCCACTCTCACCTAGTTACCTAGGGCTTAAGTGCAAAAAGTTACTTTCCTGAAGGGATGGAGAGGGGTGAGGCAGATTTGGGAAAATGCTGTCAAGAGCTGAACCTGGCAGAGTTCATAGCATAACACCAAAGTCACCTCAGAGCTGTAAGGAAATGTCATACTCCTCAGATGACAATTCTTTCTTATTAATAGAAAAGGATTCTTAAGGCTCTAAAAGTCTGTAATTCTACTTTTGTAGTTTTTTTTTCTTCAAAAGTCAGTATGTAACTTCCACACAGTAAAGTGCACAGATTTTAGTGCTTAGTTTGAATTTTATGGGTGTACACTTTCATTACCCTAAAAGGCTCCCTCATGCCCCTTCTCCATATCTCTCACCCTCACAGTAAGTTTAACTGCTCTTAACATACTGTCATGTATTTGTCTATCTGTCCTTGAACTTCATGCAAATGGAATAATGTGCTTTTGTGTCTGGCATTTGTTTCTCAACATTCTTGGGTAGATTCATCCATATTATTGTGTACAAGTGTATTCTATTCTTTTCTTTACGGCTGTGTAGTATTCCATTTTGCATATGTTGCAAGACTTACTATTTTTACTATTGATGGATATGTGTGTTGTTTCCAGTTTGAGGCTATTATGCATAACGATGCCATCAATACTTTGTGTATGTCTTCTGGTGGACATAAAAACGCATAGCAGTTGATTAGGTACCAGGAGCTGAATTGCTCATAGAGTGTACATAGATTCTGCTTTTCCCACAGTGTTTGTAACCTGTTTACACTCTCACTGACAGTGTGAGAGAGTCCTTCCATATCTTCAGCATCACTTAATATGTCATCCTTCCTTTTATGCTTTAGCCAGTCTGGTGGGTATGTAGTGATGTCTCACTGAGCTCTCTTTGCATTCCTGGTGTAGATTTGAGGTGCCCAGTGACTATGTCATGGTTGATATGTCTGGGCCAGCCTTAGGCAGCTGCTTCCATGAGGAAGTGATTAGATGAGCACAAGGAAGGCATCTCAGACCCAGGCTAGATGACTCCACAAAAGTCAGCATTAGAGAATAACTATTTTCCCCTGGTGACATTTCTGTCATCTGTGGCCACCTGGCATCTTTTGAACACCCACCTTATATTTGGAGAACTTCCTACATGGATGCTGATTTTTTAAAGCTTGAAATCATACATTTGCTTTCCCCAAGTTCGGCTACTTTCCTCCAGAGGTATCTGGATAAGACCTGGATCTGAAAGCCAGTAATGTATGGGAGCAGGTGATATGAGGAACCCATCTCTGGCATCTTCTTTGGAGGGTACAATAGTTGAATTTCAGGTACCTAGTCCCCACTGTAATCTGGGGGAACTGTGGGATCTGTCTGAGAAGTAGCCTGACTCTCTGTGCTGTACCCCCACCCTCTAGAGGTTCTGTGAACTTCCTAAATAATCCTTCAAAATTTTTTTGTGGGGGGGAATCGTTTAAACTTGGAGAAATGTACAGTGTACATTTCCTAAGGAAAAGAATATTCTCTTAAATAACCACAGTACAGTTATCAACATCAGGAAATTGAATTGATGCAATATTTTTATTCAATTTGCCATTTGTGTTTCAGTTCTGTCAGTTGATCCAACACTGGCTTTTACAGCATAGTACAGGATGCAGACTAGGGTCAGGCATTGCATTTAGTTGTTGAGGTTGTTTCCATTTAAAGACAATTAGGCATTTCTTTGTGAGTATCAACATTCCTGTATACTTTCTTTGCTATATAAACATGCTGTGGTTTAACCTCCCATTTTTTTCACTCCATGATACATTATATCAACTTTTCATGTCAATAAAATTGTCCAAACATTGTAATTTTTAACGGTTGTCTAAAATGTATAATTTCAGCAATCACTTGTTGATTGCTGCTTAGATTGTTTCCATTGAAAGAAAATTATAATCAGCTTTATAGTAGTGATTACTGGGTATTTACTCATGTTTAGAGAAAATTCTCCATTGACTGAAGCGTGTGATTACACATACCTCCCAACTTCTATTGTCCGTGCCTGAGGGAATCTACCTTCTGACCTCAGGCATTGCTGTTTTCTGCATCCTCATAGTGGCAGTGGTGCAGAAGAAATAAAATGCCTCTAGGGCTGATGTTGAAAATCTCAAAATTAAAGTGACTACAAATGTCACAGCACTTGATCCCAGAGGCCAAGAATCATCATGTGCTAATATTTGAAGGGACAGAGGGAGCCCAGTCTAAGTGTTCTTAAAAGGTATTTACACTGTTATTTTAGACATAATGCTATTGTACACTTAATAGACTACAGTACTGTAAACATAACTTTTGCATGCACTGGAAAACTAAAAATTTCATTGTATTGTAATCTTTGCTGTATTGCAATGGTCTGGAACTGAACCTGCAAAACCTCTGTGGTCTGTTTATATTTGCTGGTTCCAATTCTTTTAAAAATCAAGGTGCCAAAGTTGAGTAATCTTGGCTTCTTGGTTTACACATAATACAATAGCTATAAAGTTCAAACATGCATATTAAATAAGTGCTTTACTTATGAATGGACATTAATGAGTTATCTAGGTATTGTTGTTGTTCAGTCGCTCAGTCGTGTCTGACTCTTTGCAACCCCATGGACTGCAACATGCCAGGCTTCCCTGTCCATCACCAATTCCTGGAGCTTGCTCAAACTCATATCCATCGAGTCAGTGATGCCATCCAACCATCTCATCCTCTGTCATCCCCTTCCCCTCCTGCCCTCGATCTTTCCCAGCATCAGGGTCTTTTCCAGTGAATTGGCTCTTCTCATCAGGTGGCCAAAGTATCGGAGCTTCAGCTTCAGCATCAGTCCTTCTAATGAATATTCAGGACTGATTTCCTTTAGGATTGACTGGTTTGATCTCCTTGCTGTCCAAGGAACTCTCAGGAGTCTTCTCCAACACCACAGTTCAAAAGTATCAGTCCTTCGGTGCTCAGCTTTCTTTATGGTCCAACTCTCACATCCATACACAACTACTGGAAAAACCATAGCTTTTATGTCTCTGCTTTTTAATATGCTGTCTAGGTTAGTCATAGGTTTTCTTCCAAGGAGCAAGCGTCTTTTAATTTCATGGCTGCAGTCACCATCTGCAGTGATTTTGGAGCCCCCCAAAATAAAGTCTTTCACTGTTTCCATTGTTTCCCCATCTATTTGCCATGAAGTGATGGGACCAGATGTCATGATCTTCATTTTTTTAATGTTGAGTTTTAAGCCAGCTTTTTCACTCTCCTCTCCATATACCCATCACAAAATAAGTATCTTTGTAAATGTAAACTAAAGGGTGATTCATACACCCCTCTCCATTGTTCTTCTCTATTGTATTGTTTTGTTTTTGTTTTTAATTTTGCCTGTGCTGTGAAGTATGTGAGATCTTAATTCCACTGACCAGGAATTGAACCCTCACCCCCTGCGTCAGGAGTATGGAGTCTTAACCACTGGACCTCCAGGGAAGTCCCTCTATTGTGTTTTGATGATATCAACAGTAGTTTCCCATATCCATTTTCTCTGTGAGATTTGCTTATTTTGCTATGTGAAAAGACTAATGTCTTTAAATTAACTTAGAAATCATGCCCTGTAAAACCCTCTTAGTAGTTGACAAGAAACCACATTGTCACTGATATTTCCAAGTAGTGAGGATGCTTTGGAAGAAGCTTTTCAAATTTAGATGGGTATATGAAATGGTATCCTCCTGTTCTCTAGGGCAGGGTTCACATTTGTGTAGTGCTAGTAATTTGAAATGGCAGCTTTTCCAGAAGGCAGTGTGACTTTGTGTGCTTGTTAGAAAAAAAAAAAGAGAGAGAGAGAGAGAGAAAGCCAAAAACAAAACAAAAATAAGCCCCAGAAGCCTACACAAGTGCGTGCACAGTTGCTCAGCTGTGTCCCACTCTTTGCAACACAAAGTTTGCTCCCATGCTAAAGATGCCTGTACTTTTCTAAGAAGCAGACGGACAGGGAAAGCAGATAGTGCTGGCTAAGGCATCTAGCCAGCCCCAACTCTTCGCACTTCCCAGCCTGCTTGTCCCTCACAAAGGCTCACTCCCCAAAGCCTGTCCTGGAAGCACCCTAGGAATATTTTTGACCTCCAGTGTGAATTGAAATGTTTGCTTTATACAAGATTACGACATGGAGTTTAAGTGGCTGTGAACATTAAAGTGAGGACAAAACAGATCGGCAGATGACTTCCCTGCAGACTTGTGTAGAAATCAGAGCAATGGAAAAGACAGGGAATGGAATGGCACTTGTAGAAGTTGGGTCTACCAGCTGTTTCAGCAATGAAACCTTCTATAGGAGATTATACAGTTTTGAAAAGGTCCATCACACTTTAAAGCAGCTGATCTGAACTCCAGGGGATATAGAGGAATTACTGGGAAGGACTTTCAAATGACAACTTTGCCTACTTTGAGGGCTTCTGAAGTTCCTTTCAATTGCGGTGCAGGCGGGATATCTTGCTTTTGCTCCCCAGATCCATCCTCCTTGACTTTGCTGTGTACCCGTGTGAACTACATCACCAGGCTACCTTGCCCTCCCTTTTCTGGTTGCCTTCAGCCAACTGGGGGTAGTGGCATGACGCTGTGGGGCAGGAGAGAGTGAGGTCAGGGGATTTATTCTCCAGGCCCCTCCCTGCCAAGTCAACCAGGATTGCTGGTTTGTGTGGTGGAAGAAACAGCTCCCACAAGATGGCTGCTCCCATTGCTGCTCTCTGGGCTCTGCTGACTGTTCTCTTCTTTGTCCTTCCCTCAGGAAGGGTACTGGCTCCCTGCTGTTACTTGCCCTGTGGTACTGAGCTCTCCTTTGGGATTTCCCTAAACCCTGACCATCTCTCTGCAAATGGTCTCTTCCTTAAACTCTCCTCAACTCCTTCTAATAGACTGTGCCTCCTGCTTTTGGCCTGTTGGTGGGTGCCTGGTGGGGACTGGGTGAGGTTGTGGGTGGTTCTGTGTGGAGTAAAGAGCTCTCTAGGTGATTCTAACCCCCATTTGCTTCCTTGCCTGCCCTTCTCCAGCCCTCACCCCCTTCAGAATAGCAATGAAGCCCAAGTCAGAAAGAAGCAGAGGGTAGAAGGAGAGGAAGGAATGGAGCAAAGAGAGGAGGAGGCCACCATGTTCCTTTCTCTTTAGGGTCTGTGGAAACCTTGATGTGTCTGGAAGCAAGAACTGGACAGCAAAGACCCAACTTTCCAGTTTGTAAAACCAACTTGAATGTGGCTGTTCATTAGACTTCTGCATATTCTGCCTTAAAAGAGAAAACAGTACACAGGAAACATTACTCTCCTTTTCCCCTTACTGACTATTGCAACTATTAAGCCTGTGCATTAGTCACTGTGCTAATGAGTAGTTTTACCCTGGCCCTCAGTGAACTAGGCCAGAGAGGGGCCCTGCAAACTCTTGGAAAATCTCATGAAAAATTTTGTCCTGTTGACCCATTAGCAGGGAGGTGAGATGTGCCAGGGGCTGAGGTTTACAGGTTGTAGCTATATTTGGAAATTTAATTGTTTTTCTCAAAATCTCAAATGAAAAACGTTAAGAATTTTATAATAATACAATCAAAATAGCACATCCCAAGACCTAATGGGTTCTCATCTTTCATTGGCCTCTAAGATTTTCACAGTCCAGAAAAGCAAGCAAGGGGAAAACGGTTTCAGCAGGTCCTCTGCATCAGCGGTTCTCAACCAGGGGTGACTGTGCCCCCAAGGCCACAGACATTGGCGATGCCTGGAGACATTTTTGATTATTACCACTGGAATGAGGAATCTATTGGCTTCTAGTGGAGAGAGACCAGGGATGCTGCTAAACATCCCACAATGCATAGGGCAACCTCCCCAAGAAAGAATGATCCAGCCCCAAATGTCAACAGTGCCAAGGTTGAGAAACACTTCTCTGTATTAAAATCACAGCTCCACCAGCAAGGAAATTAGTGCTAAACAATCTTCATAACTTGGCAATTTAAAAGCCACACTCCAGTGAAGTTAGGTAGCCCTAGTTTACCAATATCATATAAATCACTCATTAAATCTTAATGCCTTAGAGTTTGTGGTGTTTTGAAAATGGCAAGCTCATTGCATTTTTTGTGTGTGTATAATCAACATTTTTCAAAATAGAAACAAGGCTAGTTGGTTGGATGGAATAAAATAATTTGAGCACATGGAGTTTTTTTTTTTTTTTCTTCCCTAAATTGCCTCTCAAATCGAAAGCATTTTCTCTTCAGATTGTGGTTCTAACTGAAGAGATGCCCAGCCCCAAAGGAAGTGGTCTGAGGTTCAGAGTGCAGACCAAGGAAAGAGTAGTGGGATTAGCATCTTAACCATCAGCAACTGCAAAGAAGAGATGAGAATCTAGTGCTATTTGGGAAGGATTTTACCAGACACAAAGGTATCAGGTGTCTTGTCTCCTTTTCACCCAAAATAGTTCTGGCTTGAACACGAGGGTCCTCAAGGTGTCCTCGAGTAAGGAGGAAAAAATCTGTTCTGGGAATTAACTACTATTAACCACCCCCGACCTCTCCTCTCCCCAACTATTGAGGTTTTCTGGTAAAAGAAGAGGCCAAGAGTGTCTTATACTGTTAATCACTAAGGCACATGGTGTGCTTGTTAAAAAACAAAATAAAAACCCTTTTGTTAAACCTTACTCTGTACTGGGGAAGCAGGTTCAGAAGGAGTCAAAGAGCTATTAAAGAAGCTAAAAGCCTTTTATGGCAAAGAAAAATCAAGCCTGTTATTAAAATTAATGAAGAAGCTGGAAGAGCACAGACAAAAATGCTGGAAGGATGGAGATAGAGAAACTATTTTAAGGTCAGTCTCCAAGAAGATGGAGAAAACAAATGTGAGCAGGTAGAAGGAAATGCCAACCTCTCCAAATTAATTTATCCAAAAGAAGAACCTCATTTCTTGGAAAAACTGACCTATGCAAATTTGCAACTTCAAATACCATTCTTCTGAGTCTATTAGAAGAATCAGATCAAGGACTTCAGCAGTTTCAGAGTTTGAAGAGCACTTGAGAGTCTGTTGAATTTCTGCTCTTCAAAGGAACATTCCTAGAAGTAGAAACTGGTCTGCTCAGACTGACAATGCTAAAATGATGAAGAGCTCAGAAAGGCTCAAACTGCAGGAATGTAACAAGGTTGTTTGAGTAATGGATAGTGGATGAAACTCACTGCCAAACTTGTATAACTTGGCTTTGTGGACCACCGAAGCCCAGCTCCCTGCCAGGTGAGGGTATGGGGGAGGGTGTGGCTATCATGGCTGACCCCAACTATACAGTCCATCATAAGTGGGCTATCCTACTGATATTTAAGAATGTTCTAATTTCTGAGCCCACGAGGTCCTATTAGAAGATGGTGGTGAATTGGGGCCAACAAAGTTAATAATAATAGTGGATAAAAAGGTCTCTAAAAATACTAATGATCTTTATTATGGAATCTACTTTTCAAAGATGAACTAGTCAGTGGTTTATCTTAATCAAAGAGATAACAAAGACAGTGATTAAAACAGTTGAAAATACTGAAGTAGTTATTTGAAAGCAACAGATTATATCAAGTAGAAAAAAGAATTTAATATGGTAGCAACTAATTAGCAAGAAAGTAAAGGCGGTCATGCCCTAATGGGAATAAACATAACAACAATATCTGACATTTATTCACCTCTAATCCTGTGCCAGAGATTGCTAGGGGCTTTTATTAACATGATTGTACTGAACCTCCCTCACGGCCCTATAAAGTGGATACCACTACCCTCATTTCATAGATGAGACTTTGAGATGCAAAAACTTGAAGTAACATGCCCAGGTTCCCATAACTACAAAGCAGCAGACCTGTGATATGAATCCATGTCTGTCTGATTCTAAAGTCCCATGTAAACACTATATTCTACTGGCATAAACTTCCAGCCCTGTGGTGGAGGAGGATACCCTGGAGAACAGTGGAAGTTTCATCAGTTGGGTTTTTAGACAGAACAAAATATTAGTATGTGTGTCATAGGAAGTAATCTCTTATGGCTCAGGGGTGGGCTAGAATAATATCCACAACTTTCATTTTTGAATGTTGAGGACTCCAAATCCACAGCACTCATCATTAAATATGGCCCATTGTAGCTTTCACAGCCCTTCACAAACACACTTTCTCAGCTGATCTTCACTGAAACCTTGTGAGGTAAGCAGGTCACATATTACTATGCCTCTTCTCAAAGATGTGATAGGCAGTCCCATCAGAAATGAAGCACTGCCCAGTTACTTATCATCAAAAATATGTGGGAGGAGGGGGAAATATGATTCCAAAAAAGTTGCTTATTTCAACCCTGAGCAGTTCTTAGGAGTTTATAATTTATTTCCATAACAGTGTGATTGCTTCCTTTTCAACAAGGATTTGACTCACTCAAAGGAATGTATTCCATTACAAGTCTGCTGGCTTCAGGCTTTATGTAGAACCAGTTGGTTTCCATGACAACCAGAACTAACAAAACACAAACCATGAACTCTTTCAATACTGGTCACTAACTTACTTCTAACAGTCCACTTCAGAACTGTGGAAGCTGTTGGTGTTTCTGAGGGAGTATATATTCATATCTTCATTCAGAAGCATTCCTCCTAGTTTGAAAATAATCTCAAGACATCTGCTTTGGGTTCAAGGGAAACTTGGACATAGGGCTTGTCTCTGTGGCTAAAAAGCTTTTAGAGAGCAGTGTCTTCAGTCATGTTACTCTATTCTTTAAAACTTGCATTTCTCAAAATCAAATAACTTTTAGAGCTGGTTAAGGCCAAAAAAAAGTAATAATATATTGAAGTTTACCATTAGCACAACCTTTACAGCATTTATTAAGTGCCTGACCCTTATCAAAAAATGGTTTATTCACTATATAAAAAGGCTATACCAATTTTTTAAAGGCTATAGGATAATATGCTTGAATTTTCAAAAAATGGGATAATTTCTAAGATACCATACAACCTCACTGGCTACAGCTAAATGAGAAACTTGAGGAAAGAGAGGCAGGGAAGTTTAATTTGAAATGGTTTTTCTAAATTTTGGTGAAACTCTGTTTTTTTTCTGCTCAGTATCCATCCCCAAATCTTCTGATAACAATATGATTCTCCTTGGGTGACCACTCTATCCCACCCTCAGTCCTCTAATTCAGGTAGAGTTGACACCATTCCAGTATCAAGGATGGGCATGTGACATAAGCCTGGCCAATCAAAGTAATGCACCTATTTGAATATGGGGATAAGTTTAAGGAAAGGCATGTGATCAACATCAGGTCAATCTGAGCCAATATGATTCAATTCCACAATTTCTGTTGGAGTTCTTAGAATGGAAGGGAGTTGTTGGGGTTGCTAGACAGCTGTATGAAAGCCTAGAGCTTCTGGCAGCTATCTTGCTACCATGAGGAGACAGTCACTTCAGAATGCAGTCTACTTAGTGGGAAAACAGAGAGAGATGGAAAGAGCAAGACAAATTTCTGATGACACTGTTTGAGCCCCTAGATCAAGACTTGCCTGAAGTCAGTCTCTGGACTTTTCAGTTATTTGACCAATACATTCCTTTTCTCCTTAACTTAAGTTTAATTGGATTTGTTATTTGCAACTGAAAAAGTCATGATCTTTTTTAATAATGTAGTAAAAGATCTACATTATTTTAAATGCATGCAATAATTAAATGTAAGCTAGAAAGTAGAAAAGATCTCCAGGGACCCTGTTTCAGTGATTAGATAATTATGGCACCTAATAAGCCTAATTAATTCCCTTGTAGTCAATCCCTTGGAGGAGGTTTATTTGCTTAAATCTTTTAGAGATCTTATTTATGATTGTGATTTGTTCTAAGAAAAAATTTCCTCAGAAGGGATACATTTTGACTCCCACTAACTAAAATACATCAGTGGGATTTTATTGTAGAAGGCTCATGTTATCTTTCTGACAGGGACAATCCTGATCATGGACAATCCTAACCTTCCAAGAGAAAAATGGAAAACATCCTATTTTTCAGTCTTCAACTTCAATTATTATCATATTTTTTATATTTATTATTTATTTGGCTGTGCCGGGTCTTAGCTGCATCACATGGGATCTTTAGTTGACGCATGTGAAAACCCTTAGTTGTAGCATGTGAGATCTAGTTCCCTGAACAGGGATTGAACCCAGGTCCCCTGCGTTGGAAGCATGGAATCTTAGCCACTGGACCACCAGGGAAGTCCCAAGATATTATTACATTTAATAAACTTTTAAAATAAACTTTTGCTCCCTAAATCACTGCATAGTTGTTTTAAATTATAAAACATTTGGGGACGCAACCAAAAACACCCTGAAAAACACTGTGTATCTTGTTTTTCTTTAAACATCTTCAGAGCAATAGAAATTTTCTTATTTATTGCCATCTATTTTAGGGGGTTGATATATTCACTGTAGTAAATTCTCTAGAGTAATAATACAACACAAAATGTTACTTTATGACAGGAATTCACAACCCTGGCTCCCAATTAGAATCACCTGGGTAGCTTTTCAAACAAACTAAATACCATGGCCCCACCCTAGACCAACTCAATCAGAATTTTTTGGAGTAGGGTCCTGGCATTTGTGTTTTTTTAGAAGCTCCCCGAGGTGACTTTAAGGTCCAGCCAGAGCTAAGAACAATTGCATTGTTGGAAATATTGACTAGAATTCTATGATTTGTTTTAGTAAGGAATCATTTTAAAATGCCCTTAATTCCTAAAGATGGAATTTTGAAGAATTATATGTGTGTATACACACACACACACACACACAAACACACATAAAACACATTGTATATTTGAACAACTCCTTTATGTTCTTGGGTATATTGAAGCACTTTTCATGAAACCTGATATTTTGAAGTCTTTCTAAGGGATATATAGGAGGCTAGCTATCTGCCATGTGTTGGAACATCATTCTTTCTTAAAGATGAAGTATTTCTGTTGTTACCCTCAGATACTGTATATTTGAAATTGCTTAGCTCTACAACTGTTTCTTTGTTCAGTTCAGTTCAGTCGCTCAGTCATGTCCAACTCTTTGCGACCCCATGGACGGCAGCACACCAGGCCTCCCTGTCCATCACCAGTTCCTGGAGTTTACTCAAACTCATGTCCATTGAGTCAGTGATGTCATCCAACCATCTCATCCTCTGTTGTCCCCTTCTCCTCCCGCCTTCAATCTTTCTCAGCATCAGGGTCTTTTCAAATGAATCAGTTCTTTGCATCAGGTGGCCAAAGTATTGGAATTTCAGCTTCAGCATCAGTTCTTCCAATGAATATTCAGGACTGATTCCTTCAGGATGGACTGGTTGGATCTCCTTGCAGTCCAAGGGACTCTCAAGAGGCTTCTCCAACACCACAGTTCAAAAGCATCAATTCTTCAGTGCTCAGCTTTTATAGTCCAACTCTCACATCCATACACAGCTACTGAAAAAACCATAGCTCTGACTAGACAGACCTTTGCTGGCAAAGTAATGTCTCTGCTTTTTAATATGCTGCCTAGGTTGGTCATAGCTTTTCTTCCAAGGAGCAAGCGTCTTTTAATTTCATGGCTGCAGTCACCATCTGCAGTGATTTTGGAGCCCCCCCCCCAAATAAAGTCTCTGTTTCCATTGTTTCCCATCTATTTGCCATGAAGTGATGGGACCAGATGCCATGATCTTGGTTTTCTGAATGTTGAGTTTTAAGCCAACTTTTTTCACTCTCCTCTTTCACTTTCACCAAAAGGCTCTTTAGTTCTTCTTCACTTTCTGCCATAAGGGTGGTGTCATCTGCATATCCAAGGTTATTGATATTTCTCCTGGCAATCTTGATTCCAGCTTGTGCTTCATCCAGTCCAGCATTTCTCATGATGTACTCTGCATAGAAGTTAAATAAGCAGGGTGACAATATATAGCCTTGACATACTCCTTTCCCAATTTGGAACCAGTCTGTTGTTCCAGGTCCAGTTCTAACTGTTGCTTCTTGACCTGCAAATAGGTTTCTCAAGAGGCAGGTCAAGTGGTCTGGTATTTCCATTGCTTTAAGAATTTTCCACAGTTTGTTGTGATCCACACAGTCAAAGGCTTTGGAATAGTCAATAAAGTAGAAATAGATGTTTTTCTGGAACTCTCTCACTTTTTCAATGATCCAATGGACGTTGACAATTTGATCTCTGGTTCCTCTGCCTTTTCTAAAACCAGCTTGAACATCTGGAAGTTCATAGTTCACATACTGTTGAAGCCTGGCTTGGAGAATTCTGAGCATTACTCCACTAGTGGGTGAGATGAGACAAACTGCCAATTGTGTGGTAGTTGGAGCATTCCTTGGCATTGCTTTTCTTTGGGATTGGAATGAAAACTGACCTTTTCCAGTCCTGTGGCCATGGCTGAGTTTTCCAAATTTGCTGGCATATTGAGTGCAGCACTTTCAAAGCATCATCTTTAGGATTTGAAATAGCTCAACTGGAATTCCATCACTTCCACTAGCTTTGTTCATAGTGATGCTTCCTAAGGCCCACTTGACTTCGCATTCCAGCATGTCTGGCTCTAGGTGAGTGATCACACCATTGTGATTACCTGGGTTGTGAAGAATTTTTTGGATAGTTCTTCTGTGTATTCTTGCCACCTCTTTGTTAACTTTTCTCAATGGAGTGCATACTTACTGTTTTTCCAACTCTAAGTAGCATCTGTGCTTAGATGGAGACTTACAGTTGTTGTCTCAGATGCTATTATCTTCTTCTTGCTCCTAAATAATACATAAAACCTAAGAAGACCCAAAGAAACCTTTAGTCAGAGACAGTTAGAATAAGGTGGCAGGATGAAGCCAATCACAGAATCTCTTTTCCATAATAGGAACAAAAAGGACCTTTTTTTTCAAAATGGAAAAAATTTACCAACAACAATCACAGAAGAAAAGAGGTATTAGCTGCTGCCAAAAATATATATACATATATTGAAAAGATCATACATCATGACCAAGTGGGCTTTATCCCAGGGATGCAAGGAGTCTTCAATATTTGGAAATCAATCAATGTGATACACTACATTAACAGATTGAAAGATAAAAACCATATGATTATCTCAATAGATGTAGAGAAAGCCCTTGACAAAATTCAATACCCATTTATGATTAAAAAAACCCTCCAGAAAGCAGGCATAGAAGGAATATACCTCAATGTAATAAAACCCATATATGATAAACCCACAGCAAACATTATCCTCAATGGTGAAAAATTGAAAATATTTCCCCTAAAGTTAGGAACAAGACCACCATGCCCACTCTCACCACTACTATTCAGCATAGTTTTGGAAGTTTTAGCCACAGCAATCAGAAAAGAAAAATAAATAAAAGGAATCCAGATTGGGAAAGAAGAAATAAAACTCTCACTGTTTGCAGATGACATGATCCTCTACATAGAAAAGCCTAAAGACTCTACCAGAAAATTACTAGAGCTAATCAATGAATACAGTAAAGTTGCAGGATATAAAATCAACACACAGAAATCCCTTGCATTCCTATACACTAATAATGAGAAAATGGAAAGAGAAATTAAGGAAACAATTCCATTCCCCATTGCAACAAAACGAATAAAATATTTAGGAATAAAGCTGCCTAAAGAAACAAAAGACCTATATATAGAAAACTATAAAACACTGATGAAAGAAACTGAAGATGATACAAATAGATGGAGAAATATACCATGTTCATGGATCAGAAAAATCAATATAGTGAAAAATGAGTGTACTACCCAAAGCAATCTATAGATTCAATGCAATCCCTATTAAGCTACCAACGGTATTTTTCAGAGAACTAGAACAAATAAATTCACAATTTGTATTGAAATACAAAAAACCTCGAATCAGTTCAGTTCAGTTCAGTCGCTCAGTCATGTCCGACTCTTTGCGACCCCATGAATCGCAGCACGCCAGGCCTCCCTGTTCATCACCATCTCTCGGAGATCACTCAGACTCACATCCATCGAGTCAGTGATGCCATCCAGCCATCTCATCCTCGGTCGTCCCCTTCTCCTCCTGCCCCCAATCCCTCCCAGCATCAGAGTCTTTTCCAGTGAGTCAACTCTTCGCATGAGGTGGCCAAAGTACTGGAGTTTCAGCTTTAGCATCATTCCTTCCAAAGAAA
>SJYT01062842.1:12535-28767 GCA_006410635.1 Cephalophus harveyi
AAAAAAAATTCTAAGGCATGAAAGGGGCAAAATGACAACAAGAAACACCCACAACCCAAAGGGAATTATTAGCAAAAAATGCATTGTTTGGGACAAGGTTGCCCTTAGTGCTAACCAGATAATTCCAGGTTGTCTGAGTAAAAGTTACACTCTTGGTGGACTGAGATGGCAATTATGTTAGGTATTCAAGTCTTTGTACAGTTACATGGACTTAGTATAACTGACTCCATTTTGGGCCTATTTTTTCTTTTTAATATTTATTTCCTGATTGAGAAGACTCTTGCCACTAATCTTTTAAAGGCCTCCTTTACCTCTTTGTTTCTAAGTGTATATATCAGGGGATTCAGCATGGGTGCAACAATTCCATAAAAGAGGGAAACCATCTTTCCCCGGTCCTTGGAGCTGGGTGAAGGTGGTTGCAGGTACATGGAGATGGCTGTACCATAAAAAAGTGACACCACAAGTAGATGGGAGCCACAAGTTCCAAATGCTTTTTGTCTGCCTTCAGCAGATTGGATCCTCAACACTGCTCGGGCAATAAAAGCATATGATATAGCAATAAGTATAAAGGGTACTAGATGGAATAGTATACTTAGAAAGAAGAGTTCAGCCTCATTTGCTGTGGTGTCAACACATGACAATTTGAACAGAGCAGGGACTTCACAGAGAAAGTAATCTAGTACAAAGGGGCCACAGAGTGGCAGTTGGAGAGTCAGGATAGACAACCACATTGCGTTGCTGAAACCAGCAATCCAGGATGCAGCTGCCAACTGGAGGCAGAGCCTTTGGTGCATGATGACTGAGTAATGGAGAGGCCGACAAATAGCTACAAACCTATCAAAGGACATGACGGGCAGCAGAACACATTCGGTGGTCCCCAAAGCCAGAAATATGAACAGCTGGGCCACACAGCCACCATAACTAATTACCTTCCTGGTGCTGTGCAGATTTACCAGCAACTGTGGAACTGTACTTGTGGTGTAGCAAAGATCTAGGACTGACAGATTGATAAGAAAGAAATACATGGGAGTCTGGAGTCTGGAGTCCAGGCGTGACACTAGAATAATGGTCAGATTCCCAAAGATAGTCACCATGTAAGAAATAAAGAAGACCACAAAGAGTGGAAACTCTAGCCACGGTCGATCTGAGAAGCCTAACAGGATGAACTCCAGGGGGATGCTCTCATTTACTGGAGTCATGATCAGTGTTTCAATTCTTCGTTTCCTGAAACATAAAAATTCAGGAGGTCAATGAACATGTATTGACTATTTCAATTATTTATAATCACTTTCATACCTGTTTGAAGACAGTAACAGAACTGATGCTGCTTGTAACATGGAAAATATATAATTATCTAAATAGTTCTAAACTTCAGTCTTTCTATCTCTGTATCAGCACTTCAAAAAGAAAAGCCAAAATTTTAAAAGAAAACCCCTGATTTAAACAGTTCCAATAAAATTTGTTCTTTGATTTTTCTTTTCCTGTCATTTGGTTAATTTTTGTTTGTAATACTTGCCACCTAGATAAGAATTAGGAAATTTCAGTTACAACTCCTGCTGTATTACTTTTCCCTTTTAATTTCTCCTCAGTGCCAAGGAGATTACTGTATCATCTGAAACAAAATTATTTAGACCACCCCCAAAACTATGTTGTAGATTGATTCTAGCAAGCTATCAGACACATTTCAAAGGAGCATGCTTTTTGCCTTCTAGGACATCATAGAATCAAAATAAAATGATACAGAATTTGGAGCCAGACAAGCCTGAATTGAAGGCTTTTCTGTGTTAAGTCATGAATTACATTGTCCAGGCAATATTTCTTATGTTCTCTGAATTTCGGGTTCCCCATCAATANGAGCATGCTTTTTGCCTTCTAGGACATCATAGAATCAAAATAAAATGATACAGAATTTGGAGCCAGACAAGCCTGAATTGAAGGCTTTTCTGTGTTAAGTCATGAATTACATTGTCCAGGCAATATTTCTTATGTTCTCTGAATTTCGGGTTCCCCATCAATAAAACGAATCTAGCAATGTCTTTCTGGTATGGTGGTGTTAACATGAGAGAAAGAAATTATAGTGATCCAAGACCTCTGAAATGTTCTGAGAGGAAAACTGCTTATTAGTTTTAGAACTCTTTTTTTTTTCTTTTATTTATTTTAATTGGAGGCTAATTACTTTACAATATTGTGGTGGGTTTTGCCATACATTCACACGAATCAGCCATGGGTACACATGTGTTCCCCATCCTGACCCTCCCTCCCACCTCCCTCCCCATCTCATCCCTCAGGGTCATCCCAGTGCACCAGCCCTGAGCACCCTGTCTCATGCATCGAACCTAGACTGGCGATCTATTTCACATATGATAATATACGTGTTTCAGTGTTATTCTCACAAATCATCCCACCCTTGCCTTCTCCCACAGAGTCACTCATCCCTCAGGGTCATCCCAGTGCACCAGCCCTGAGCACCCTGTCTCATGCATCGAACCTAGACTGGCGATCTATTTCACATATGATAATATACGTGTTTCAGTGTTATTCTCACAAATCATCCCACCCTTGCCTTCTCCCACAGAGTCCAAAAGTCTGTTCTTTACATCTGTGTCTCTTTTGCTGTCTTGCATATAGGGTCATCATTACCATCTTTCTAAATGCTATATATATGTGTTAATATATTGTATTGGTGTTTTTATTTCTCTTAAGTGTCTTAGGATTACCAACGGAAGATGACTCTTTGAGTTAAAAAGTTGCCTTCTCAATCCCTCCACTTCTCCAAAACCATCAACCTCAACAATAGAGATAATAGTGATTATCTGATGTAAATTTAAAATCTGATCTTTTGTGTAAATTGCCTGGCATAGTGCCACACAGCAATGTGAATTGAGCTATCATAGTGATGCAGGAACTCTGGGCTTTTTAGCACAGAGGCTTTTCAGAGATGATGCTGTTAAAGTGCTGCACTCAATATGCCAGCAAATTTGGAAAACTCAGCAGTGGTCACAGGACTGGAAAAGGTAAGTTTTCATTCCAATCTCAAGTAAGGGCATGCCAAACTATGTTCAAACTACCACACAATTGCACTCATCTCACACACTAAGAAAGTAATGCTCAAAATTCCCCAAACCAGACTTCAAAAGTACATGAACCATGAGCCTCCAGTGTTCAAGCTGGATTTAGAAAAGGCAGAAGAACCAGAGATCAAATTGCCAGCATCTGTTGGATCATAGAAAAAGCAAGTAAATTCCAGAAAAACAGCTACTTCTGCTTCATTGATTATACCACAACCAACTGTGGAAAATTCTTCAAAGATGGGAATACCAGATCACCTTACCTGCCTCCTGAGAAATTTGTATGTAGGTCAAGAAGCAACAGTTAGAACCGAACACAGAACAGACTGGTTCCAAATTGGGAAAGGAGTACCTCAAGGCTGTATATTGTCACCCTGCTTATTTAACTTATATGCAGAGTGATGTGATGTGATGTGATGTGAAGTCGCTCAGTCATGTCCGACTCTGCGACCCCATGGACTGTAGCTTATCAGGCTCTTCCATCCATGGGATTTTCCAGGCAAGAGTGCTGGAGTGGATTGCCATTTCCTTCTCCATAAGGAAGTATATGCAGAGTACATCATGCAAAATGCCGGGCTGGATGAAGCACAAGCAGGAATTAAGATTTCCGGGAGAAATATCAATAACCTCAGATATGCAGATGACACCACCCTTATGGCAGAAAATGAAGAGGAACTAAAGAGCCTCTGGATGAACGTGAAAGAGGAGAGTGAAAAAGCTGACTTAAAACCCAGCATTCAGAAAACTAAGATCATGGCATTGGTCCTGTCACTTGATGGCAAATAGATGGGGAAACAATAGAAACAGTGAGATACTTTATTTTTTTTTTTTTTGGCTCCAAAATCACTGCAGATGGTGACTGCAGCCATAAAGTTAAAAGATGCTTGCTATTTGGAAGAAAAGCAATGACCAACTTAGACAGCACATTAATAGCCCAGACATTACTTTGATGACAAAGCTTCATTTAGTCAGTTCAGTTCAGTTCAGTTCAGTTCAGTTCAGTTCAGTTCAGTCGTTTAGTCGTGTCCAGCTCTTTGCAACCCCATGAACCACAGCACACCAGGCCTCCCTGTCCATCACCAACTCCCGGAGTCTAGCCAAACTCATGTCCATTGAGTAGCATATCTGAGGTTACTGGTATTTCTCCTGGCAATCTTGATTCCAGCTTGTGCTTCTTCCAGCCCAGCATTTCTCATGATGTACTCTGCATGTAAGTTAAATAAACAGGGTGACAATATACAGCCTTGATGTACTCCTTTTCCTATTTGGAACCAGTCTGTTTTTCCATGTCCAGTTCTAAGTGTTGCTTCCTGAACTGCATATAGGTTTCTCAAGAGACAGATCAGGCGGTCTGGTATTCCTATCTCTTTCAGAATTTTCCACAGTTTATTGTGATCCACACAGTCAAAGGCTTTGACGTAGTCACTAAAGCAGAAATATATATTTTTCTGGAACTCTCTTGCTTTTTCGATGATCCAGCAGATGTTGGCAATTCGATCTCTGGTTCCTCTGCCTTTTCTAAAACCAGCTTGAACATCTGGACTGAGTGACTGAACTGAACTGAACTGAAAGGTGATATGGTAAGATGTACAGTGCAGTGATCCAATACTTATGGTATAGACTATGTTCCCTCAAGAAGACTAAAATGCAATGAAGCTATTGTGAAAGAAACATGTGTATGAAACAAAAAATCATTGGAAATCATTAAAGATGTGCTATTTTAATCTCTAGGCTGTGTTTTGGAGTTTATGAGAATACTGAAAATATTAATAAATGGGGAGAATATGAAAAATATTTCAAGGAAGGAAAATTAATGAATGCCTAGGATTTGATCTATGAGGGAAATAAAAAAGAATGTTTCTAATGAGGAGGAAAACATGAGAGTAGAGAATGGAAGGACTTCCCTGGTGGCTCAGATGGTAAAGAATCCTCCTGTGATGTGGGAGACCTGGGTTCGATCCCTGTGTTGGGAAGGGATGTCCTGCAGGAGGGCATGGCAACCCACTCCAGTATTCTTGCCTGGAGAATCCCCATGGGCAGAGGAGCCTGGCAGACTGCAGTCCATAGGGTCACAGAGTAATGTAGCACAGAGAATGGAAAATCTGAGTTTAATTCTAGAATATAAATCATTGTGGTTTTTAATATTATGTTGACATGAGTGTGGTATTGAAAATTTTAAACTAGGGTTGTGAACTTCATATCCAAATTTAAAGTTGTTATATTTCAGGGTTTTGGTAAATTTCTTCTAATTATATATTAAAAATAAAGGTGTGTGTGTGCATATGATATTACCAGAGAAATGATTGCTGGCTTTTGTCATATTCTTAGAAAGGTCTGCTGTTGCTGCTAAGTCACATCAGTCGTGTCTAAGTAACACCAACTTATACAAACATAAAAATAAAGTTGAAAATATTGAGATTATACAGTTTCTGGTGAACTGGAAGACTAATTCTGGATACATCTTCAATAAATAGGTTTAGGCAACAAAAGACTAATGTAACTTCCCATCAATATATTTTTATTTGTGGGAGGTAATCAAAATAGTTGTGGCTCAGCTGGTAAAGAATCTGCCTGCAATGCGCGAGACCTGGGTTCAATTTCTGGGTTGGGAAGATCCTGGGTTCAATCCCTGGGTTGGGAAGATCCCCTGGAGAAGGGAAAGGCTACCTACTCCAGTATTCTGGCCTAGAGAATTCCATGGACTCTAATAGTGTATGGGGTTGCAAAGAGTTGGACATGACTGAGAGACTTTCACTTCACAATCAAAATAGTTCTCTGAGTAATGATGAAAACAGGACAAGTTGAAGAGAAGTTAGTATGCTGCATAAACACTAAACATTTACAAAGCTTATCACTGTATTCCTCATGTTAAATAACAAAATTCAATCAAATGAATTTTAAAGATCTAGTTGGCTTTAGTGAATGATTCATGAATCAGGTAACATCCCACCGAGCAAATAAAAAATGCCTCTGCCTAGCTGTAGAAAGAAAAAAAATTCTAAGGCATGAAAGGGGCAAAATGACAACAAGAAACACCCACAACCCAAAGGGAATTATTAGCAAAAAATGCATTGTTTGGGACAAGGTTGCCCTTAGTGCTAACCAGATAATTCCAGGTTGTCTGAGTAAAAGTTACACTCTTGGTGGACTGAGATGGCAATTATGTTAGGTATTCAAGTCTTTGTACAGTTACATGGACTTAGTATAACTGACTCCATTTTGGGCCTATTTTTTCTTTTTAATATTTATTTCCTGATTGAGAAGACTCTTGCCACTAATCTTTTAAAGGCCTCCTTTACCTCTTTGTTTCTAAGTGTATATATCAGGGGATTCAGCATGGGTGCAACAATTCCATAAAAGAGGGAAACCATCTTTCCCCGGTCCTTGGAGCTGGGTGAAGGTGGTTGCAGGTACATGGAGATGGCTGTACCATAAAAAAGTGACACCACAAGTAGATGGGAGCCACAAGTTCCAAATGCTTTTTGTCTGCCTTCAGCAGATTGGATCCTCAACACTGCTCGGGCAATAAAAGCATATGATATAGCAATAAGTATAAAGGGTACTAGATGGAATAGTATACTTAGAAAGAAGAGTTCAGCCTCATTTGCTGTGGTGTCAACACATGACAATTTGAACAGAGCAGGGACTTCACAGAGGAAGTAATCTAGTACAAAGGGGCCACAGAGTGGCAGTTGGAGAGTCAGGATAGACAACCACATTGCGTTGCTGAAACCAGCAATCCAGGATGCAGCTGCCAACTGGAGGCAGAGCCTTTGGTGCATGATGACTGAGTAATGGAGAGGCCGACAAATAGCTACAAACCTATCAAAGGACATGACGGGCAGCAGAACACATTCAGTGGTCCCCAAAGCCAGAAATATGAACAGCTGGGCCACACAGCCACCATAACTAATTACCTTCCTGGTGCTGTGCAGATTTACCAGCAACTGTGGAACTGTACTTGTGGTGTAGCAAAGATCTAGGACTGACAGATTGATAAGAAAGAAATACATGGGAGTCTGGAGTCTGGAGTCCAGGCGTGACACTAGAATAATGGTCAGATTCCCAAAGATAGTCACCATGTAAGAAATAAAGAAGACCACAAAGAGTGGAAACTCTAGCCACGGTCGATCTGAGAAGCCTAACAGGATGAACTCCAGGGGGATGCTCTCATTTACTGGAGTCATGATCAGTGTTTCAATTCTTCGTTTCCTGAAACATAAAAATCCAGGAGGTCAATGAACATGTATTGACTATTTCAATTATTTATAATCACTTTCATACCTGTTTGAAGACAGTAACAGAACTGATGCTGCTTGTAACATGGAAAATATATAATTATCTAAATAGTTCTAAACTTCAGTCTTTCTATCTCTGTATCAGCACTTCAAAAAGAAAAGCCAAAATTTTAAAAGAAAACCCCTGATTTAAACAGTTCCAATAAAATTTGTTCTTTGATTTTTCTTTTCCTGTCATTTGGTTAATTTTTGTTTGTAATACTTGCCACCTAGATAAGAATTAGGAAATTTCAGTTACAACTCCTGCTGTATTACTTTTCCCTTTTAATTTCTCCTCAGTGCCAAGGAGATTACTGTATCATCTGAAACAAAATTATTTAGACCACCCCCAAAACTATGTTGTAGATTGATTCTAGCAAGCTATCAGACACATTTCAAAGGAGCATGCTTTTTGCCTTCTAGGACATCATAGAATCAAAATAAAATGATACAGAATTTGGAGCCAGACAAGCCTGAATTCAAGGCTTTTCTGTGTTAAGTCATGAATTACATTGTCCAGGCAATATTTCTTATGTTCTCTGAATTTCGNCATTTCAAAGGAGCATGCTTTTTGCCTTCTAGGACATCATAGAATCAAAATAAAATGATACAGAATTTGGAGCCAGACAAGCCTGAATTCAAGGCTTTTCTGTGTTAAGTCATGAATTACATTGTCCAGGCAATATTTCTTATGTTCTCTGAACTTCGAGTTTCCCATCAATAAAACAAATCTAGGAATGTCTTTCTCGTATGGTGGTGTTAACATGAGAGAAAGAAACTATAGTGATCCAAGACCTCTGAAATGTTCTGAGAGGAAAACTGCTTATTAGTTTTAGAACTTTTATTTTATTTTATTTATTTTAATTGGAGGCTAATTACTTTACAATATTGTGGTGGTTTTTGCCATACATTGACATGAATCAGCCATGGGTGTACATGTGTTCCCCATCCTGACCCTCCCTCCCACCTCCCTCCCCATCCCATCCCTCAGGGTCATCCCATTGTACCAGCCCTGAGCACCCTGTCTCATGCATCGAACCTGGACTGGCGATCTATTTCACATCTGATAATATACATGTTTCAGTGCTATTCTCTCAAATCATCCCACCCTCGCCTTCTCCCACAGAGTCCAAAAGTCTGTTCTTTACATCTGTGTCTCTTTTGCTGTCTTGCATATAGGGTCATCATTACCATCTTTCTAAATTCTATATATATGTGTTAATATATTGTATTGGTGTTTTTATTTCTCTTAAATGTCTTAGGGTTACCAACGGAAGATAACTCTTTGAGTTAAAAAGTTGCCTTCTCAATCCCTCCACTTCTCTAAAACCATCAACCTCAACAATAGAGGTAATAGTGATTATCTGATGTAAATTTAAAATCTGATCTTTTGTGTAAATTGCCTGGCATAGTGCCACACAGCAATGTGGATTGAGCTATCATAGTGATGCAGGAACTCGGGGCTTTTTAGCACAGAGGCTTTTTCAGAGATGATGCTGTTAAAGTGCTGCACTCAATATGCCAGCAAATTTGGAAAACTCAGCAGTGGTCACAGGACTGGAAAAGGTCAGTTTTCATTCCAGTCTCAAGTAAGGGCATGCCAAACTATGTTCAAACTACCACACAATTGCACTCATCTCACACACTAAGAAAGTAATGCTCAAAATTCCCCAAACCAGGCTTCAAAAGTACATGAACCGTGAGCCTCCAATGTTCAAGCTGGATTTAGAAAAGGCAGAAGAACCAGAGATCAAATTGCCAGCATCTGTTGGATCATAGAAAAAGCAAGCAAGTTCCAGAAAAACAGCTACTTCTGCTTCGTCGATTATACCACAACCAACTGTGGAAAATTCTTCAAAGATGGGAATACCAGATCACCTTACCTGCCTCCTGAGAAATTTGTATGTAGGTCAAGAAGCAACAGTTAGAACCGAACACAGAACAACAGACTGGTTCCAAATTGGGAAAGGAGTACCTCAAGGCTGTATACTGTCACCCTGCTTATTTAACTTAAATGCAGAGTGATGTGATGTGATGTGATGTGAAGTCGCTCAGTTCATGTTCGACTCTTTGCGACCCCATGGACTGTAGCTTATCAGGCTCTTCTGTCCATGGGATTTTCCAAGCAAGAGTGCTGGAGTGGATTGCCATTTCCTTCTCCATAAGGAAGTATATGCACAGTACGTCATGCAAAATGCCGGGCTGGATGAAGCACAAGCAGGAATTAAGATTTCTGGGAGAAATATCAATAACCTCAGATATGCAGATGACACCACCCTTATGGCAGAAAATGAAGAGGAACTAAAGAGCCTCTTGATGAAAGTGAAAGAGGAGAGTGAAAAAGCTGACTTAAAACCCAGCATTCAGAAAACTAAGATCATGGCATTGGTCCTGTCACTTGATGGCAAATAGATGGGGAAACAATAGAAACAGTGAGATACTTTATTTTTTTTGGCTCCAAAATCACTGCAGATGGTGACTGCAGCCATAAAATTAAAAGATGGTTGCTATTTGGAAGAAAAGCAATGACCAACTTAGACAGCACATTAATAGCACAGACATTACTTTGATGACAAAGGTTCATTTAGTCAGTTCAGTTCAGTTCAGTCGTTTAGTCGTGTCCAACTCTTTGCAACCCCATGAACCACAGCACACCAGGCCTCCCTGTCCATCACCAACTCCCGGAGTTTACCCAAACTCATGTCCATTGAGTTGGTGATGCCATCCAACCATCTCATCCTCTGTTATCCCCTTTTCTTCCTGCCCTCAATCTTTCCCAGCATCAGGGTCTTTTCAAATGAGTCAGCTCTTTGCATTAGGTGGCCAAAGTATTGGAGTTTCAGCTTCAACATCAGTTCTTCCAATGCACACCCAGGAGTGATCTCCTTTAGGATGAACTGGTTGGATCTCTTTGCAGTCCATGGTACTCTAAAGAGTGTTCTCCAACACAATTCAAAAGCATCAGTTCTTCTGTGCTGAGCTTTATATTCCAAATCTCACATCCGTACATGACTACTGGAAAAACCAAAGCCTTGACTAGATGGACCTTTGTTGACAAAGTAATGTCTCTGCTTTTCAATATTCTGTCTAGGTTGGTCATAACTTTCATGCCAAGGAGTAAGCGTCTTTTAATTTCATGGCTGCAATCACCATCTGCAGTGATTTTGGAGCCCCCAAAAATAAAGTCTGACAAAGCCTTGACTAGATGGACCTTTGTTGACAAAGTAATGTCTCTGCTTTTCAATATTCTGTCTAGGTTGGTCATAACTTTCATGCCAAGGAGTAAGCGTCTTTTAATTTCATGGCTGCAATCACCATCTGCAGTGATTTTGGAGCCCCCAAAAATAAAGTCTGACACTATTTCCACTGTTTCCCCATCTATTTGCCATGAAGTAATGGGACCAGATGCCATAATCTTAGTTTTCTAAATGTTGAGCTTTAAGCCAACCTTTTTACTCTCCTCTTTCACTTTCAACAAGAGGCTCTTTAGTTCCTCTTCACTTTCTGCCATAAGGGTGGTGTCATCTGCATCCCGAGATTATTGATATTTTTCCCAGCAATTTTGATTCCACCTTGTGCTTCTTCCAGCCCAGCATTTTTCATGATGTATTCTGCATAGAAGTTAAAAAGGCAGGGTGACAATATACAGCCTTGATGCAATCCTTTTTCTAATTGGAACCACTCTGTTGTTCCATATCCAGTTCCAACTATTGCTTCCTGACCTGCATATGGATTTCTCATGAGACAGGTCAGGTGGTCTGGTAGTCCCATCTCTTTCATTTAATCAGAGCTATGGTTTTTCCAGTAGTCATGTATGGATGTAAGAATTCAACTATAAAGAAAGCTGAGTACCAAAGCACTGATGCTTTTCAACTGTGGTGCTGAAGACTCTTGAGAGTCCCTTGGACTGCAAGGAGATCCAACCAGTCCATCCTAAAGGAGATCAGTCCTGAATATTCTTTGAAAGGACTGATGCTGAAGCTGAAACTCGAATCCTTTGGCCACCTGATGCAAAATGATGCTTTTCAACTGTGGTGCTGAAGACTCTTGAGAGTCCCTTGGACTGCAAGGAGATCCAACCAGTCCATCCTAAAGGAGATCAGTCCTGAATATTCTTTGAAAGGACTTATGCTGAAGCTGAAACTCCAGTACTTTGGCCACCTGATTCAAAGAACTGACACACTGGGAAAAAAAAAACCCTGATGCTGGGAAATACTGAAGGCAGGAGGAGAAGAGGATGACAGGATGAAATGGTTGGATGGCATCACTGACTTGATGGACATGAGCTTGAGCAAGCTCTGGGATTTGGTGATGAAAAGGGAAGCCTGTCATGCTGCAGTCCACAGGGTCACAAAGAATTCGACATGACTGAGCAACTGAACTGAACTGTTCAGAGTCCTTAGTTTGCTGGAGGTACTAATACAGTTGCTCCTCCAAATCCACAAGGGATTGATTCCAGGTCCCCTGTAGACACCAAATTCCAAGAATGCTGAAATCCCTTATATAAAATGGCATAGTGTTTGCATATAACATATACACACCCTCTCATATACTTTAAATCATATCTAGGTTACCTCTATCTTCCAAGGTGGTACTAGTGGTAAAGAGCATGCCAGCCAATGCAGGAGACTTAAGAGACATAATTTCGATCCCTAGGTTGGGAAAATCCCATGGAGAAGGGCATGGCAATCCACTCCAGTATTCTTGCCTGGAGAATACCATGGACCATGGAAGTCTGGTGGGCTGCAGCCCACAGGGTCACACAGAATCGGACACAACTGGAGTGACTTAGCTCGCACACATTAGGTTACTTATAAAACCTAATATAATGCACATACTATATAAATAGTTGGGCAGCAAATTTAAGTTTTGCTTTTTGGAATTTTATAGAATTTTTTTTTCCAAATATTTTCCATCCTCAGATGCAGAACCAACAGATAAGAAAGGGCAATTGTATAAGCCAAAGCCACCAATACAAAGTTTATTCATCTCAAAATTGTCTACCTTGTTAACACTACCTTACAGTGTTTTTACTATTATTTTTTTGATATAATGATGTGAATTTCATTATAGGAATATAAGTTTTGAATTATTATTCAATATGTATTTTAACTTAGCTCACTTATTCTACAGCTCTTAGTACAGTATTAATGAAAGTTTTGCTATGCCTGTTGCTATACAGCTGTCAATAAAATGAGGTCTGAGATATAGATACAAATACAAATGTGAAAAAATGCTCAAATCTTCAAGAGAAAAGACAAGTTTCTTAACATTTATTTAGCATGCTTCCAATACAATAGTACATTGTCAGTATTCACATGTACAAAAAGTTACCTATAAGTATACAGAGGCATTAAAGTTGTAACTCTGCAGAGTAGCAAAGGGGAGAGTGTAAATCAGACTTTAGTATTTAACCTTACTTCTGCTCATTCTACTTTTAATAAGCAAGTATTATAATACCTATCTTAATAAAAATTATTAGGTATTATATAGTAACTTTAAATATCTTACTTATACTCTGCATTTTACTATAAGGATCAATATTGCTTTAGGCTTTAATACCATAAGAAAACAAATCTGATATAAATATAGTCTTTATCTCTTAGTAGATCCTTGATTAAATATCTGAATTACAACTCTACATGGAGATTTTCTAAAGGCTGGAGTATGGGAGCATTGGGGACCTGTTGGCCAAAAAAAAAAAAAAAAANGAATCGGACACAACTGGAGTGACTTAGCTCGCACACATTAGGTTACTTATAAAACCTAATATAATGCACATACTATATAAATAGTTGGGCAGCAAATTTAAGTTTTGCTTTTTGGAATTTTATAGAATTTTTTTTTCCAAATATTTTCCATCCTCAGATGCAGAACCAACAGATAAGAAAGGGCAATTGTATAAGCCAAAGCCACCAATACAAAGTTTATTCATCTCAAAATTGTCTACCTTGTTAACACTACCTTACAGTGTTTTTACTATTATTTTGTTGATATAATGATGTGAATTTCATTATAGGAATATAAGTTTTGAATTATTATTCAATATGTATTTTAACTTAGCTCACTTATTCTACAGCTCTTAGTACAGTATTAATGAAAGTTTTGCTATGCCTGTTGCTATACAGCTGTCAATAAAATGAGGTCTGAGATATAGATACAAATACAAATGTGAAAAAATGCTCAAATCTTCAAGAGAAAAGACAAGTTTCTTAACATTTATTTAGCATGCTTCCAATACAATAGTACATTGTCAGTATTCACATGTACAAAAGTTACCTATAAGTATACAGAGGCATTAAAGTTGTAACTCTGCAGAGTAGCAAAGGGGAGAGTGTAAATCAGACTTTAGTATTTAACCTTACTTCTGCTCATTCTACTTTTAATAAGCAAGTATTATAATACCTATCTTAATAAAAATTATTAGGTATTATATAGTAACTTTAAATATCTTACTTATACTCTGCATTTTACTATAAGGATCAATATTGCTTTAGGCTTTAATACCATAAGAAAACAAATCTGATATAAATATAGTCTTTATCTCTTAGTAGACCCTTGATTAAATATCTGAATTACAACTCTACATGGAGATTTTCTAAAGGCTGGAGTATGGGAGCATTGGGGACCTGTTGGCCAAAAAAAAAAAAAAAAAAGTTGCCACTGATTATAAGAATTTTGAAAAGCAGGACAAATGTGTACCTAAGGATATTTCAATTTATACCACCAGTTAAATATATCACCTGCTTTCCTGTACATCAGTGACATTGCAAGTACTTCATGACAGAGATTCAAGAATTCATAATGAGCAAGTCCAACAAAGTCTTAAAAACTTTTTTTAAAGCTTTTTCTATGGAAAGAGTTTCTAGATAAGAAAGAAAGACAAAGGTTGTAGTTCCCATCTTGCCACTAAGCCACAACTGGGCAAGATAACAGTTTTGGAAAGCAATTTAATCTTCTGAAACACTGGAATTTTCTGTTTTTCATTTATATTTATGTTTTCTCAATAAATTACCATGCCTCTGTGAATGTATAAAGTTCTAAATACTTCTTGCTGGAGCATAAGAATTTTTCATACAACATTATAAGTTAGCTTAGAAGAGAGAGGGAAGTTTTGTTTGCATTTCACAAGAAATTAATTTGGGCAGAAATTTTAATTAAGAAGTTCAAAGAGTTCATTTTCCCAAGTTAGTATATACATAGCAGACTGAAGGTTAGAATGCAAGACTCTTCTACTCTAAAATTTTAACTTTCAGTAGCAATAATAAATATATGCAAAGTAGTGTTTGAAATTAAGAGGCTGAGTCAAATTTTTCTAAAATATAATGCTAAAACAGTCCACAAGCAGAGCACTCAGAATACCCAAATTTCAATGTTTTACAGAATCATTTTTAGAAAAGTGTTCTACATACCTTCATTTTAAGCACTGGCAATAGGATGATCTGTGTGTCTGTATGTGTCCAAGAACCTCTGAATTCTAATAGCACTAATTAGAAGCATGTGGAGTTAACAGCCTCTTCATAAGCTATTCAGTTATAAAATGGATATGATTAAGTTTGTTCAATTCTTTGTTCCAGTCTTTAAGTGGCAAATTATGAGCTCTCCATTCTGGATTAACTCAGAAAATAGAAGAATAGGAATAAAATCTTGCAGACAATCAGAATAGATTTTTCCAGCATCTCATTGCAAAGTCTTATGGTAGTAACTGCTATTTTCAGAATTTTTCTCACCAGATTTGCAAAATAAATGAGGATAGGAAACTTTCTCTTTTAATGTTGGTGTGTGCTCTGGCTTAAGGGAAAGCAGCAATTCTCCTGTGTTTAATGGTAATTGACCATGATATCCAATGGGAAGAGACAGGGAGGAGCTAGCTCTCCATGAAGGGGCATTTCGTTTTTAGCTTTAGATTTACTTCACAATACCCTTTCTCTAGAGACTGTCTCAACTTTTTCCAAGACAAAAGAGTGATGATAGAGATTAAAATACTTTATCAAATAATGTTTGGATTTTTAGCTATCAAACTGGAAGTTAGGGTGTTTTTTGTAAGCTAAGCTAGTGAAGCCACATGGAAAAGAAAACTGAAATTCTATCTGAGGTCAGTTTCTATATAGTAAAATAGACTTCTGTTTAATTTACCATAGAAATATTTTTATTACCTTGATTTACATAAAGCAGTTTTATTTATTATACCAAATATTTCTATCATTTTTTTCATAGATTCTTGCTTAGTGTCTAACATTTCTAGGCTTAGTTAAGAAGCTCTCCTTTGGTTTAATCTAGTTTCCTATTTGGGGTTGGGGCAAGATTTTAAAAATCACTGTTTGCAGATGATATGATCCTCTACATAGAAAACCCTAAAGACTACACCAGAAAATTACTGGAACTAATCAATGAATATAGTAAAGTTGCAAGATATAAAATTAACATGCAGAAATCCCTTGCATTCCTATACACTAATAATGAGAAAGTAGAAAAAGACATTAAGGAAACAATTTCATTCACCATTGCAATGAAAAGAATAAAATACTTAGGAATATATCTACCTAAAGAAACTAAAGACCTATATATAGAAAACTATAAAACAATGATGAAAGAAATCAAAGAGGACACTAATAGATGGAGAAATATACCATGTTCATGGATCGGAAGAATCAATATAGTGAAAATGAGTATACTACCCAAAGCAATCTACAGATTCAATGCAATCCCTATCAAGCTACCAGCGGTATTTTTCACAGAGCTAGAACAAATAATTTCACAATTTGTATGGAAATACAAAAAACCTTGAATAGCCAAAGCAATCTTGAGAAAGAAGAATGGAACTGGAGGAATCAACCTGCCTGACTTCAGGCTCTACTACAAAGCCACAGTCATCAAGACAGTATGG
>SJYT01062842.1:29534-41561 GCA_006410635.1 Cephalophus harveyi
TGTATAATATTATATAAGAAATGAATCACCAGTCTAGGTTCGATGCAGGATACAGGATGCTTGCAGCTGGTGCACTGGGATAACCCAGAGGGATGGTATGGGGAGGGTGGTGGGTGGGGGGTTCAGGAATGGGAGCTTAGGTACATCCGTGGTGGATTCATGTTGATGTATGGCAAAACCAATACAATATTATAAAGTAAAAAAATAAAAATGATTCATATTTTTCTAAAGTCTCTTCTATCCAGGATTTATGGCTTATGAGATTCCAAAACAATTTTTCATATGAGTAGACACAGGAAAAACATATCTATAATTATGAAAAAAGCTAGTATCTACAAAATGAAGTTTTTACAAAGTCTAAGAAAAAATACAAATAACACAGTAGAAAAATGTCAAATAATATGAACATACAACTCAGAATAGCAAATCTGTATGAGATTTTATATTTCCAAATGATCAGAGAAATATATTAATCATGATAAGCACTTACTAGATTGAAATAAAAATGTAACTAGCAGTAACTCCCAGTACTTGCTGAAGGAAAACGGCTACTCTCTGAAATTCTGGGTAGAAATTCAAAGTGTCACTAGATTTTTAGAAATAAACAGAACAGTTAATATCCATCAGCCTAGCAATATCATTCATGGAAATTTATCCTATGGATTAAATTGTCACTATATAAAAACACAGGAACAAGGAGTTTTATTGTAGTGATGTTTGAAACAGCAAAGATGGAGAAAAACTTACTCCCTCGAAGAAGAATTGACTGAATAATAATCTATGCCAGTGATTTGCCAGCAATATTACTGAGTGAGAAAATAAAGATGCAAGAAAGATTGGATGACATAATCTTTAAAAAATAAAAATTATTTTGGCTGTGCTGGGTCTTTGTTGCTGCCGCAAGCTTTTCTCTAGTTGGGGAGAACAGGGGCTACTCTTTTTAGTGATGCACGGGCTTCTCACTACGGTGACTTCTCTTGTTGTAGAGCACGGGTTCTAGAGCACAGACTTCACTAGTTGTGGTAGGGTGGACTCAGGAGTTGTGGCTCCGGGGCTCTAGAGTAGAGGTTCGATAGTTGTGGCGCATGGGCTTGGTGGCTCTGCAGCATGTGGGATCCTCCTGGATCAGGGATCCAACCCATGTCTCCTGCATTAGCAGGCGATTCTTTACCACTGAGCCTCCAGGGAAGTCCTCAGCATAATCTTAAGTGTATAAAAAATGACTGAAATGCTCTAAATATGATTTTAGGTATTGTATGTCTTTATAGGATTATACAAGAATGAAGAAACTAAGGAAAGACACTTATTAGATGCTTCACATGGACAATCCATAGGAAATAGAGGTTGATATCTGTGGAAGAAGGAAAGTTCATCAAGTAAAACAAGAAAAGGAAAAAAATTAAGATTTAATCCACAAAAAATAATGTATAATAACTCAGGACTTCACAAACCAGTAACAGAGCTCACTTCTGAGTGAGCATGAGGGTGTAATTAGAGGAAAAATGCTCCTTTTAATGTGGAAATTCCGTTTTGTTTTCACAAGTTCTTATAATAAGCAATTTAAAGGAAATAGTAGTTTAAAAAGAAAATAGAAGACCAAGCAAATTAGAAAATATGAACATAGACAAGTCTTTAGTTTGCTGAATAGATGAAGATAAATAACTCCCCAAATTTCAGTAGTCTTAAAGTAAAAAATTAAAAATAATGCTCAGTTAACAAGGACCTGGAAATAGGAAAGAATCTGCAGAGTTTAATAATAGTAGCAGTAATGTCTCATTGGTGCTCACTAACCTCAACAACACCCTATAAAATAGCAACACTTTTATCTTCTTTTTGTTGATATGGAAACCAAAACATAGAGAAGTTAAACTTTTTAAAATTCACAGAGTATTTTAGAAAACTGGAGATATACTATGAAGTGGTATAAAATTCAAATTTTATCAAATTTTATCAAATGCTTTGGCTGAATTTATACCTTTTCTTTCCAATTAAAAAAATTTACATACAGCACTGGTTTTCAAATGTTATACCACTCTATTCCTGTGATAAACCCCAAATGTTGACAATATGTTATACTTTCTATGTAACGCTAGATTAAATTTGCTAATAACTGTTTAGGATTTTTGTATGTATTTTCATGAGCTATCTATCTGTAATTTTCCTTTCTTGTAATGTCCTTGTCACAGACATTGTTATCCAAATTATGGTGAACTTATAAAATGAGTCATAAAATTGTATCAGTTATCTATTTTCAGAATAACTGTGTAAGAAATAACCACAAAATCCAAGGGCATACAAAAATAGCAAGACGAAAAATAGTCTGATAATCTGATTAATAAGCATTTATTGAGCTGTCTTCTCATGGTTTTTAATTTAAAATCACAGTGAGAATAAACATACACATATATACACACACATACACAAGCATATGTATAATATTTATTTCTCTTGGAGGAAGTTTAAGCACCATAGCTAAGAGATAAACAATTGTGCACAATGAGTTAAATTTGATGTTCATTTCTACTTGCTCTATGTAAGAGATCAGTCTATGAAGATGAAGCACAGTTTAGTGAAAGGAAGAATCTATAGAGAATGAAAATGAAACATTTCTATTTTTATTACATAGAATAGTCTGTTATTCCTAGGAGATGGCAAAACAGTTAGAATACAGCTGATTATTCCTACTTCATATGTAAATAAGTAAACTAAGTAAACTTTTAAAACTACATTATAAATTAAGTAAAAGGTGATTCTGGACACAATGACCTTTTTCCCTTTGAGATATGACACTCAATATTTACAATCTATAACAGTGATTCTAAATTTTCTAGAGAAGAGTGCTATGAAAATTGTTCCTTGTGGGGGAAAAAAGGGAAAATTTGAAAAGTATTAGGTGAGAATTCCATAGGAAGCTTCCAAAATTGATATATTCATAGAGATTTATACTCTGTGTCTTGATTTCTTGCCTCCACTTCAAGATATTATTGACTCTGGAGTAATGCATATCTAGATAGTGTAGAGATGATGTAAAAAGTTAATTTTTATCATTGTTCAATAGAGAATGAGTCTAAAAAGGCATTTCATCTATATCCCTGAGTCATGAAGATCTCCTGGAGAAGGGCATGGCAACCCACTCCTGTAATCTTGCCTGGAGAATCCCATGGACAGAGGAGCCTGGCAGGCTGCAGTACATTGGGTTGCACAGAGTTGGACATGACTGAAGCGACATAGCATGCACGCAACATATAGTATATTTTTATGGCAGTAGGACACATACTAAAAGTTGTTTTTAGTGAAAGACATGAGACATGCTAAACCAGGATAATTTATATTCAGTACATGGGCAGCATTAATAGTGTCCTTAGTAAACATAACAGCTTAGCATCACCTTTCACTTAGTTTATAAATTAGGAAGAATCAATTATAGTCCATATTTTCTACCTTCTTGTGGGAATAATAAAAACTAAACCTAAAACTCAATCTTATAAGCCCTAATTAATCTAAAATAAAAACTAATCTATTTGGACAAAGTACAAGAGTTAGTGCTCAAAATAGGAAAATTTTCACTTTATGTCTAAAAGCGATATGTTTTGAGAACATTTTATTAGATATTTGGTATTTTTTCTAGGGCCTCTAGATCAGTCTAAGGTTTCTTAAATATTTTGGGGTAGGTTTAAATGAGAACTTGCTAAACCCATGCTTTATCCAGTTCCTAATGATAATACTGGCCAGGCTCCCAGATTTTGGAATCCTATTCACTTGTCATGAAATTTTATCATATATGTTTTCCTAGGTTATGAAATGGGATTTATCTGATTGACAACATTTCAAGTCTGAAGAAACATGCTTGCCTTTAAGGGTCAAATATATTTTCCTTACAACTGGTGAGATACTGCAATTATTAATGTAACTGTGAAACATTCAACATACAGAAAACACTCAACCATAAATATCCCAACAGTTCCCCACAGTTCATCTTATTGTGGCATTTGGCACTATAAAAGCACATTTAAACTTTCTAGGAATTTTTCTTCACTAATTCTAAGTTCATTCTTTTCACATATATTGAGGACCTGAAAGTGAAAATAAAGTCATTCAGTCTTGTTTGACTCTTTAAGACCCTATGGACTGTATCCTGCCAGGCTCCTCTTGAAACAGGCAAGAATACTGGAGTGGGTTGCCATTTTCTTCTACAGGGGATCTTTCCAACCCAGAGATCAAGCTCAGGTCTCCCACACTGCAGGCAGACTCTTTACCATCTGAGCCAAAAGGGAATCCCATACTGAGGACCTGATCAGTACAGATCATTGTGTCAGAAGCTGGAATAGGCACAAAAATACGTTGTGTCTATATTCATGGCTAGTATTTTGCAAACATAGGTCACTGTCTGATCCTGTATTGGAGACCTCCTAGTGATGAATCCTTGACTTAGAAGACTTTAGAGGAATACAAGTGATGGTCAGCTCAGGAATTTGCACTTTCTCAACCGAGCTAAACCATTGAGTTCCCGCATCTCATTAAGTCCCTTCTCAGTCTGTAATGTCAGAACACTCCTTTATTTGCTAGGTCTAACAGTATATATAGAAGGTGCATCAAAAGACAGTCCCCACATTTGATGACTTTTTACTCTACTTCTGCCTCCCCTTTCCCTAGTACTTTCTTCATGGCCTCTTTAACATCTTTGTTTCTCAGTGTATAGATTAGGGGGTTAACACTGGGAGTGACTATTGTGTAGAAAAGAGTAAGGAACTTGCCTTGGTCCTGGGAATAAGTATTTGCTGGCTGGAGGTACATGTATATAATCGTACCATAGAAGAGAGAGACAACAATGAGGTGGGAGCTACAGGTGTTGAAGGCTTTCTTTCGCCCAGCAGCTGACTTGATCCTTAGCACGGCTCGTGCAATATAACCATAAGAGACGAGGATGAGGATGAGTGGTGCCAGGATGATAAAGATTGCTAGGGCAAATGCCAGTGCCTCAAGGATCATGGTATCTACACAGGCCATGCCAATTAGTGCTGGCATCTCACAGAGAAAGTGGTCCACCCGCCGGTGCCCACAGCGAGGTAGCATCAACGTCTGGGGTGCCATTATTAGAGAATTGCCAAAGCCACTCAACCACGCCGCTGAAGCCAGCTGCCCACATAGACGCGGGTGCATGATAATAGCGTAGTGCAGGGGTCTGCAGACTGCAGCGTAGCGGTCATACGCCATGACAGCCAGGAGAACACACTCCACCCCGCCCAGAGCCAGGACGAAGTAGAGCTGGATGGCACAGCCCAGATAACTGATGGTCTTATCTGCACCCCGAAGGTTGTAGAGCATCTGAGGGATGGAACCTGTGGTGAAGCACATGTCTAGGAATGAGAGGTTGGCCAGAAAGAAATACATGGGTGTGTGCAGCCGGGAATCCACAACTGAAAGTAAGATGATGGTCATGTTGCCAAGAAGAGTCAGCAGATAAAAAGTGAGAACAAACACAAAGAGGATCAGCTCTAGGTGGGGACGATCAGAGAAGCCCACGAGGATGAAGCCTTCAAAAGCACTTGTGCTGTCATTTTCCATCACCTGTGACCACATGTTACCTGGTACAAGAAAGATGAGTATCTATGAAGGGCATAGATGCGCTCCCTCGAAATGGAATAACTGGTAAAATGGTAGAACAGAAACTTCTTTGGAAATGCTGAATGCTTGACCCAGAATTTCAATAGGTGTTAGTTAAGTCATTACTGGATCTGAAAACATATTATTTGTGAATTTTCAGGCTCTGGGCTGTGAATTTTTTACCAATAGTTTGCATCACTCTTTTTAGTTCTGCAGGATATAAAAAGCTACTTTCAAATACTGATTATTTTACAAGGGAATGAACACAAAATTATCCACCTTTAAAAAATATTTTTAGAGGGAAGCGTTGAATTCTTCTAGTTGCCTGTAACATATAGATGGGAATAGTAGATTATGTCTCTGGATCAGAGAACCAGTTTTGCTATTAGGTGAAATTTCATTCTGTATGTTTAATGGATAGAACTCCATGGATAAGTTCAAAATCTCTCTCCAGCTTCCTCGTAGAATGAGGATTTGATCAAGCTTATGTAAATAAAGTGCATAAGCATTTAGGCTGTGAAGTATTGGCATAATAAACCGAATTGCCCATAATACAGTTATGGTCTAAAGTTCAAAAAAATATCAGCCCAAAACAAAGTAAAAACCAAAACAAAACAAAAAGCCAACCCAAAACAAAAAACCATAAATGATAGGAAAGAGGCCTAGGTTATACTTCTTCCTACACAGAATCACTAACTTAGCAAATTTGATTGCAACCTCAGAAATTCTACAGTTGCTTCTCTTTCTTGGAACTTTACTTGGAAGTCCAAGTGAGATGACCAGTGTAAAAACAAAGACAAGAGAAAGATGACATTTAGGAAATCTATGAGAGGGAAAGACGGTAAGAAGGCAACAGTACCCAGCAGAGGTGAATCTGAATGAAGAGAGAATATTGATAAGTACACAATAGTTATACCACCTGAAGCCCCCAAATATCCACATGCCCCCTCCCACTCAGATAAGGAGTCAGAGAAGGAACAGGCCAGGGGTAACTCTGATGTACTCTCTGTACAGGAAACACTTGAAGATCGGAGGATTCACATTTGAAAAGGAAGAATTTATATTGGTTTCAGAGTTGATATCAAATTCAATTCTTCCTTTTCTGCCTCACCCTATGGAGTAAAACTTTCCTTTCAAAATTCCCTGAACTAATTATCTCTAACAAGCGATGGGAGAGTATATGGTCTCAGAGGAAATATCACTTTTGCTAACACACACACACACACACACACACACACACACACTACAGATTCATCCCAGAGAGAGATGGAGAGAGAGCACCAAATCTTCCCTCCTGGTTTCGTCAAGACCAGTAGTTAGTGATAAGCATTAAGGCATGGAACTTGGTCACCTCATAATTCAAAATAGAACCTAGAATCAATGAAAAAATGCATTAAGAATCTATATTGCATTTTTAGAGCAAGTAGTGCAGAAAAGTACTATTCATAGCTCTTTAAAATTTTGTTGAGGATTAATTTTCTATGCAAATTTAAGGTCCATAATAATAAAGCTTAACTTGAAAAAAAGAGATTAATTTTGACATTCAAAATTAATGCACAAACTATCTGTTACAATCATAAGGTGAACAATATGGAAACTATTGCATCTCAAAAGTGTTTTCTATATTTAGCTTTCAAAGACTTCTAAGGGAGATGAATATCATGTTTCACCTCGACAGTCAGAGATTTCAGCTGGTATACATGAGATACTATGTATAAATGTGCTTTATACATTGAAAATATTGTTAGATTTTGATAACCAATATTATTAATATCCTATGGCCGACTAACTTCAGTAACCATTTCCATAGATTTTTCTCAAGTAAAAACAGAACACATCTGATCATTATCAGGTCAAATACTATGTTTTAAACATACAAATATTAATGACATAGAGTATAATCTTAATGTCACTAGTTATATTGGTAGAGATGGAATATATTAGCTAGAAACAGTGATAGTATTATCACCTCCTTTAATTTATAAACAAATGGCATGCAATGATTGTTTTCTGTCAGCAAACACTGAAATACATAGATGAGCAATCAAAGCAAATCAATATTATTCCGTATTCCAGCAAATTTCTTGACACAGTGGGGTGACCCATTCCCCTGAGAATTGCTTCTTTTACTTACACTAAGTTGTTAGCTTGTATACCATCTCAACGTAATGTTTCCTCATGAAAAGTAGGGAGAAATACCTAGAGAATTTGATGCTCTCAAGAATTTCCTTTCTGAGATAATAAGTCCTTCTGAGAAATGAAAATGAGATTCTCATGGAGCGCTTAATGAAGGATGTAGAATTGTTAGCCATAGAAGAAAATTTTGAAGCAATCTTTAAATTTTTTTGCCACCTTATTCTTATCCATTTTAGTCATACCTGGCCCATCACTAACCCTAACCCATTACAAATACATTTAAACTTGTAACTGATGGAAATGATATGGTCACAGAAAGTTATTTTCTGTGAAATAAAATAATACAATCCAAGCATTACAGTGATTACAAGAGATGTTTCCCAGTTGTGATATGACATCATAGAATGTTATCAGAAAAAAAGGGTGAAAAGATAGAATAGGAGGCCCACAGAAGGGATGAAGAGAATGAGGAAGAAGTACTGTAACTGAAGAACCAAAGAGATTCACGATGCAGGAAATGGCAAAGGGATTTTCTTTACTTGAGGAGGCACTGTTCGTTTTTGAAGCATATGACCACAAGGAATCAGAGCTGGTGGTATCAGTGTCAGGCTTGGGTGAAATTCCAGCTTGCTGTCCATCTCCTATCCCCGATGATCCCTCAGCTCTACCATCTCCCACCTCCTCTCCTTCCTCCAGTCAGTAACTCTTCTTGCCTGTTCCCTGATGCCAGCCCCTGTATGCCAGCTGTTGTACTGCACTGTACATTTCAAGGTCATATACTGTAAGAGTAAAAATGTTTTCTTTATTTTCTGTGTTGGTTTGTTTTTATGTATTATTTGTGTGAAAGGTATTATAAACTTATACAGTACAGTACTACATAGCTGATTGTGTTAGCTGGGTACCTAAGATTACTTTGTTGGCTCATGAACATACTCTTGGAATGGAACTTGTTTGTATGTAGGGAACTTATTGTATTTCTCTTTGCTAAAAAAGGACTCTTTCTAAAATATAAATGTTATACTGCCAGTACTTCAAGTCCTGAAGTGACTCATTGTCTAGAGAAATATACACTTATTTCTTAATGTTGATGCTACTTCTGGACAAATTTACATTTCCAGCTCTTTCTAAAAGGGATTCTGTTTATTTTGTATTCCAAATATTTTGAACTAGTCAACATTTCCCCTAAACAATAAAAGATTGAATTATATCTGGAAAATAATTTTGAGTAAATGGGAAGGACAATAACCTTTGGAGATAGAATGGCTCAAACTCCAGATCAGAAACAATGCAGGCTTAAAAACTAGAAAGCTTCATTTACTATCACTGGGGAGAAAAATTACTTTGAAGAATGTTTGTGAAAGTTAAAGAAATATTAAATATTGAACATTGTCCCTGACAACATATAGTAGATCTTTAATAGTTATGATTTTTCCCAACTATATGTCTTCTTATCACATTCTCTTTGATGAGGATACTTGTTCTATAAAAAATAATACTCATAGAAAAAGCAAGGGAATTCCAAAAAACATCTTTTTCTGCTTCGTTGACTATGCTAAAGACTTTGACAGTGTGGATCACAACAAACTGGAAAATTCTTAAAGAGATGGGAATATCAGACCACCTTACCTGCCTCCTGAGAAACCTGTATGCAGGACAATAAGCAACAGTTAGAAACTGGACATGGAACAACGGACTGGTTCCAAATTATTAATTTATGCTTTAGAACTGTGGTGTTGGAGAAGACTCTTGAGAGTCTCTTGGACAACAAGGAGATCAAACTAGTCAATCCTAAAGGAAATCAACCCCGAATATTCACTAGAAGGACCAATGCTTAGGCTGAAGCTCCAATACTTTGGCCATCTGATGCAAAGAGCCGACTCATTTAAAAAGATCCTGATGCTGGGAAAGTTTGAGGGCAAGAGGAGAAGGGGACAACAGAGGATGACATGGTTGGATGGCATCTCTGGCACAATGGACATGAGTTTGAACAAACTCTGGGAGATAGTGAAAGACAGGGAAGCCTGGTGTGCTGCACTTTATGAGGTTGCAAAGAATTGGACAGAACTTAGCGACTGAACAACAAATATAAATTCTTACACTCTTAATTTTCTTAAGAAATACAGGTTAAATATACATGTACATAGATAAACACATGTATTTTCTGTGAATTAAAGTGTTAGTTGATCAGTCACATCTAACACTTTGCCACCCGATGGACTGGGGACCTGCCAGGCTCCTTGTTCATGGGATTATCTAGACAAGAACACTGGAGTGGGTTGCCATGCCCTCCTCCAGGGGATCTTCCTGACCCTGAGATCAAACCTGGGTTTCCTGCATTGCAGGCAGATTCTTTACTGTCTGAGCCACCAGGGAAGCCCCCTTTGCATTAAAAAAAAAACAAAAAACTGATAATATATGTTTTTGATTTTTTTAGCTTTTTATTTTGAAATAATCTTAGACTTACAACAAAACTGCAAAAATAGTTCAGACGATTTCTGTATACCCTTCAACTATCTTCCCTTAATGCTTTTTCTTTTTTTTTCCCTGCACTGGGTCTTCTTTGTGGTGCAAAGAAAGGCTTCTCTAGTTGTGGCACATGGGCTCTGTTGCCCTGCAGCATGTGGGAATCTTTGCTTCCTAATCAGGGATCAAACCTGCCTCCCCTGTATTGGAAAGCAGATTCTTAACCATGGGACCACCAGATAACCACAGATTCTTAACCACAGTGGACCACCACTTCTCCTAATGTTGAATCTTGCATAATCATTTTCCCCAAAATGGGAAATTAACATTGATAAAAGAGTATTAGAATTTTGCAAATTGTCCCACTAATATTCTTTTATTGCTCTAGGATCCAATCCAGGAAACCACATTGCATTAGTTGTCACATCTCCTTAAGTCTCCTCTAACTTGGGGCAGTTGCTTATCCTTTCTTTGTCTTTCACGACCTAGACACTTATGGAGAGTAATAAAGTGACCATGATGTTAACTTTGATCATTTGGTTAAAGTAATGTCTACCAGTTTTCTCCATCGTGAAGTTACCATTTTCCTTTTGTAACTAAGGATTATCTTGTGGGAGAATGTGTTGAAATTATGCAAACATTTATATTTGATCATGTTTTTACATTTATCTTGGCATTCATCAGTGATTCTTCCCTGAAACAAATATTTCTATTGCGTCTCTTTTCTATTTCCATCACTCTTTCTCCACTTAAAAATTGAAATTCTATTGTAAAGAAAAGCTATTACTTCTTCTTCTGTTTGTTTAATCTTTCATTAAGTCATTATTTAATCAGTATAGACTTCTGAATATTTAGTTTATTGTACTGGTTATAGTCCAATCCTACCATTATTTTGCGGTGGAAATTGTCTTATATTTGGCCTTTAAAGCTCCTTCAAGGTGGCTCATCCTTTCAACATGTTATGTTACTTCATGAGCATTTCCTTGGGAGTATAAGATATACCCCGTTCACTCTGTGCTTTATCCTATTGTTATAATTAATTAATATCACTATTTATACTTCTGCTCAAATTGCTCCAACTTTGGCCTTTGGGAGCTCCTTCAAATTGACTCCCATGTTCTTTTAACGTGCCCTGAACATTACTGGCCTTTTGTTCCATCACTTCATGGCAACAAGAAGGGGGAAAAGTGGAAATGGTGATAGATTTTACTTTCTTGGGCTCCAAAATAACTGCAGGCAGTGACTGCGGCCATGCTTGCTCCTTGTAGGAAAGCTATGACAAATGTAGACAGCATATTAAAAAGCAGACATGTCACTTTGCCAACAAAGCAATGGTTTTTCCAGTAGTCATGAACTGATATAAGAGTTGGACCATAAAGAAGGCTGAGCACTGGAGAATTGATACTTTTGAACTGTGGTGCTGGAGAAGACTCTTGATAGTCCCTGGACAGCAAGAAGATCTAACCAGTCAATTCTAAAGGAAATCAACGGACTGGTGCTGAAGCTGAAGTTCCAATACTTTGGCCACCTGATGCGAGAGCTGACTCTTTGTAAAAGACCCAGATTCTGGCAAAGATTGAAGGCAGAAGGAGAAGGGGACAACAGAGGATAAGATAGTTGGATAGCATTACCGACTCAATGGACACGAATTTCAACAAACTCTGGGAGATGTATGGATGTGAGAGTTGGACTGTGAAGAAAGCTGAGCGCTGAAGAATTGATGCTTTTGAACTGTGGTGTTGGAGAAGACTCTTGAGAGTCCCTTGGACTGCAAGGAGATCCAACCAGTCCATTCTGAAGGAAATCAGCCCTGGGATTTCTTTG
>SJYT01062844.1:9940-47410 GCA_006410635.1 Cephalophus harveyi
ATGGTTTTTCCTGTGGTCATGTATGGATGTGAGAGTTGGACTGTGAAGAAGGCTGAGCGCCGAAGAATTGATGCTTTTGAACTGTGGTGTTGGAGAAGACTCTTGAGAGTCCCTTGGACTGCAAGGAGATCCAACCAGTCCATTCTGAAGGAGATCAACCCTGGGATTTCTTGGGAAGGAATGATGCTGAAGCTGAAACTCCAGTACTTTGGCCACCTCATACGAAGAGTTGACTCATTGGAAAAGACTCTGATGCTGGGAGGGATTGGGGACAGGAGGAGAAGGGGACGACCGAGGATGAGATGGCTGGATGGCATTACTCACTCGATGGATGTGAGTCTGAGTGATCTCTGAGAGATGGTGATGAACAGGGAGGCCTGGCGTGCTGCGATTCATGGGGTCGCAAAGAGTCGGACACGACTGAGCGACTGAACTGAACTGACTTGATCCACTTCTCTTAGTTACTGTTCTTGGGTTCTTATTCCTTCACCTGGAACATTTCTCTTTTCCATCTCATTTTGTCTAACTTTGTTTGTAATCTTAATTATTCAAGCTGCAGGATCATAATACTTCTTGGTTCTGGTGCCTGCCTCCTGGTTGGTAATGTTGGTCAAGGGGATTGTGCAGACTTCTTGGTGGGAGGGACTTTTCCTGACCACTGGTGAGTGGACACAGTCTTGTCCCTTTGGTGGGCAGGATTGTGTCAAGGTATGTGTTTATAGGCAGCTGTTGGCTGAGAAAGGCTTTCGGAAGCCTGTCTGATAATGAGTGGGGCTGTGTTCCCACCCTGTTGGTTATCTGACCTGAGACATCGCAGCACAGGAGTCTGAAAGCTGTTGTTGTTCTTGGGTCTGACTCTTTTGCAACCACATGAACTGTAGCATGCTAGGCTTTATTGTCCTTCACTATCTCCTGGAGTTTGCTCAAACTCATATCCACTCGAATCAGTGATGCCATCCAACCATCTCATCCTCTGTCACCCCTTTCTTTGCCCTCAATCTTCCCCATCATCAGGGTATTTTCCAGTGAATCAGCTCTTCAGATCAGGTAACTGGAGTATTGGAGCCTCAGCTTCAGCATCAGTCCTTCCAATGAATATTCAAGGTTAATTTCCTTTAGAATTAACTGGTTTGATCAATTTGCCCTCCAAGGGACTCTCAAGAGTCTTCTCCAGCACAACAAATCAAAAGCATCAGTTCTTTGCTGCTAAGCCTTCTTTATGGTCCAACTTTCACATTCATACATGACTACTGGAAAAACCATAGCTTTGATTATACCAACTTTTGTCAGCAAAGTGATCTTTCTGTTTTTTAATACACTGTCTAGGTTTGTCATTACTTTCCTTCCAAAAAGCAAACATCTTTTAATTTTATGGCTGCAGTCACAATATGCTATGATTTTGGAGCCCAAGAAAATAAAATCTGCCACTGTTTCCACTTTTTCCCCATCTATATTCCATGAAGTGATGAGACCAGATGCCATGATCTTAGTTTTTTGAATGTTGAGTTTTAAGACAGCTTTTGCACTCTCCTCTTTCACTTTCATCAAGAGGTTCTTTAGTTCCTCTTCACTTTCTACCATTAGAGTGGTATCATCTGCATATCTGAGGTTGTTGATATTTCTTCCATCAGTCTTTATTCCAGCTTGTGATTCATCTATCCCAGCATTTTGCATGATGTACCCTGAATATAAGTTTAAAAAGCAGGGTGACAATATACAGCTTTGAAGAATTAATTTCTCAACTTTGAAGAAGTCCATTGTTCCATGTTTAGCTCTAACAATTGCTTCTTGACCTGAAACAGGTTTCTCAGGAGACAGGTAAGGTGGTCTTGTATTCCCCTGACCTTGAAAATGTCCCAAAGTATTTTGTGATCCACGTAGTCAAAACTTGAGTGTAGTCAATGAAGCAAAGGTAAAATTTTTTTTCCCAAAAAATTCCTTCTTTCTCTATGATTCAGCAAATGTTGGCAATTTGATTTCTAGTATCTCTGCCTTTTCTAAATCCAGCTTGAACATCAGGAAGTTCTCAGGTCATGTAATGTTAAAGCCTAGCTTGGAGAATTTTGAGCATCACTTTGCTAGTGTGTGAAATGAGTGCAATTGTTTGGTAGTTTGAGCATTCTTTGGCATTGCCTTTCTTTGGGATTGGAATGAAAACTGACCTTTTCCAGTCCTGTGGCCACTGCTGAGTTTTCCAAATTTGCTGTCCTATTGAGTGCAGCACTTTCATAGCATCATCCTTTAGGATTTTAAATAACTCAGCTGGAATTCCATCTCTTCCATTAACTTTGTTCACAGTGATGCTTCCTAAGGCCCGCTTGACTTCACACTCCAGGATGTCTGGCTCTAGGTGAGTAACCACACCATTATAGTTATCTGGGTTATTAAGACCTTTCTATATAGTTTCGTGTGTTCATGCCATCTTTTCTGTTTCTGTTGTGTCCTTACTTCATCCTTTACTGTGGCTATCCTTGCATTTAATGTTTTCTGGATATCTCCAGTGTTTTTGTTGTTGTTGTTGTTTGTTTTTTAAGAGACCTCTAATCAAATGGCAACCCACTCCAGTGTTCTTGCCTGGAGAATTCCAAGGATGGCGGAGCCGGGTGGGCTGCCATCTCTGGGGTCGCACAGGGTCAGACATGACTGAAGCGACTTACCAGCAGCAGCAGCAGCAATCTTCCTCATTCTATCATTGTCCTCTATTTCCTTGCATTGTTCACTTAAAAAGGCCTTCTTATCTCTCCTTGCTAGTCTCTGGAACTCTGCATCTATCTTTCCTTTTCTCTCTTGCCTTTTGCTTCTCTTCTTTCCTCACCTATTTGTGAAGTCTCCTCAGACAACCACTTTGCCTTGTTGCATTTCCTTTTCTTTGGGATAATTTTGGTTTCCACATCCTGTACAATGTTATGAACTTCTGTCCATAGTTCTACAGGCTCTTTGTCTACTAAATCTAAGTCCTTGAATCTGTTTGTCACCCCCACTGTATAATCATAACAGATTTGACTTAGGTCATACCTGAATGGTCTAGTGATTTTCTTCCAATTATGTGTAATTTTTCAATATGGAATTCATGATCTGAGCCATAGTTGGCTACCAGTTTTGTTTTTGTTGACTCTATAGAGCTTCTCCATTTTCGGCTGCAAAGAATATAATTTCTCATTTTGGTATTGACTGACCATCTGGTGATGTCCATGTATAGAGTCATCTCTTGTGTTGTTGGAAGAGGGCGTTTGCTATGACCAGTGTGTTCTCTTGGAAAAACTCTGTTAATATTGGCCCTGCTTCATTTTGTATTCCAAGGCCAAATTTGCCTCTTACTCCAGGTATCCCCTAACTCCTACTTTTGCATTCCAGTCCCCTATGATGCAAAGGACATCTTTTTTTTTTTTTTGGTGTTAGTTCTAGAAGGTCTTGTAGGTCTTCATAGAACTGTTCAGCTTCTTCAATATTAGTGGTTGGGTAGAGACTTGGATTACTGTGATGCTGAATGGTTTGCCTTGGAAATGAATGAAGATCATTCAGTTGTTTTTGAAACTGCACCTAAGGACTGCATTTCAGACTATTTTCTCAACTATAAGGACTACCCCATTACTTCTTAGGGATTATTGCCCACAGTAGTAAATATCATGGTAATCTGAATTAAATTTGCCTATTTCTGTCCTTTTTAGTTTACTGATTCCTGAGATATAGATGTTCATTACTACAATCTCCTGCTTAACCACATCCAATATACCTTGACTCATGGACCTAACATTCCAGGTTCCCATGCAATATTCTTCTTTACAGCATTGGAGTTTAATTTTACCACCAGACACATCTGCAACTGAGCATCATTTCTCCTGTGGCTCGGCCTCTTCATTCCTTCTATAGCTGTTTCTCTGCTCTTCCTCAGTAGCATATTGAACATCTTCCAATCTGGGGAGCTTATCTTCCAGTGTAATATCTTTCTGCCTTTTCATAATGTTCACGGGGTTCTTCAGGCAGGCTATGGGCTGGGACCAAGTCTCAGTGCCAAAATAATAACAACTGGGAGAGCTTCTGGAGAGCTAATGCCAATGACTATACCCTGAGACATCCACCACCAGTGTCCCTGCCCCATAGTGAGCCATAACCAACCTCAGCTTCTCCAGGAGACCTTCTAAGACTAGTAGGTAGATCTGGTCCAGGTTTCTATGGAGTTACTGCTTTGCCAGTGGACTCAGTGCACGTGAAAAATTGTGTATGCCCTCGAAGAGTGGAAGGAGGCCCTGTCTCCTCCAGTCCTTTGGCACTATTGCACTAATGACCTGCTGGTCTTCAAAGAAAAATGATCTGGGGGCTCCTCCTCCCAGTGCCAGACTCCCAGGCTGGGGAGTCTAACCTAAGTCTCAGAACTCTGACTCCTGTGGGAGAATCTCTGAAATAAAATTATTTTGCAGACTGTGGGCAACCCACTTGGCAGATGGTTTTCCTTGGTAACTTTGATGGTAAAGAGTCTGCCTGCAATGCAAGGGACATGAGTCCAAACCCTGGGTCAGAAAGATCACTTGGAGGGGGGCATGGTGACCCACTCCAGTATTTTTGTCTGGAGATTACCATGGGCAGCAGAGCCTGGTGGGATACAGTCCATGGTATCACAAAGAGTTATATACTACTGAGTGACTTCCCTGGTGGCTCAGATGGTAAAGCGTCTGTCTACAATGCGGGAGACCTGGGTTCGATCCCTGGGTTGGGAAGATCCCCTGGAGACGGAAATGGCAACCCACTCCAGTATTATTGCCTGGAAAATCCCATGAACAGAGGAGCCTGGTAGGCTACAGTCCATGGGGTCGCAGAGAGACAGACACGACTGACATATGGAGTCTTTGGAGTGACTAATGTTTTACTTTCACTTTCACCTGGCAGGTATGGGGTTTGATTATATCAGGAAAGTGCTCCTCCTACTGTCTTATCATGGCTTCTTCTTTGTCTTTAGGTATAGTATAACTTATTTGGTAGGCTTGATTCTTTTTTATTGATGATTATTCAGCAGTTCAGACTTTGAGGAGATATTCCATGGCCAAGGGCAAATGAGAAGCCCCAGCAAGATGGTAGGAGAGGTGAAATCATGTTTAGAATCAAACCCCATACCTGCCAGAGATGCTCAGAGGGCTCAAACAAACCTTGTGCACACCAGGACCCAGAGACACCCCACAAAGACTGAGACAGAACTGTGTTTGAGTGTCTCCTGCAGAGGCACGGGTCAGCAGTGGACTGCTGCAGGGGCAGGGGCTCTGGATGCAGCAGACCTGGGTGGCATAAGTCCTCTTAGAAGAGGTCACCATTAATCCTACAATAGAGCTGCCAGAACTTACACAGGACTGGGGAAACAGACTCTTGGAGGGCACAGACAGAACCTTGTGCACACCAGGACCCAGGAGGAAGGAGCAGTGATCCCACAAAAGACTGACCCAGCCTTGCCTGTGAGTGTCCATGAGTCTTCATTGGACACATGAGTCAATGGTGGCCAGCTGTAGGGTTGGGGGCACTGAGTGTAGCAGTGCTTGCATGGGACCTTTTGAAGCAGGTCGCCATTATCTTCATTACCTCCACCATAGTTTGGCCCCAGGTAAATAACAAGGAGGGAACACAGTCTCACCCATCAACTGAAAATTGGATTAAAGTTTTATTGATCATGGCCAGCCAATCAGAACAAGACAAGATTTTCCCCTCAGTCAGTCTCTCCCATCAGGAAGTTTCCATAAGCCTCTTATCCCTCTCCATCAGAGGGCAGACAGACTGAAAACCACAATCACAGAAAACTAACCAATCTGATAAGGCCCATAGCCTTATCTAACTCAGTGAAACTATGAGCCATGCCATGTAGGGCCACCCAAGACTGGCATGTCCTGGTGGAGAGTTTTGACAAAACATGTTCCACTGGAGAAGGGAATGCCAAACCACTTCAGTATTCTTGCCTTGAGAACCCCATGAATAGCATGAAAAGGCAAAAAGACAGGACACTGAAAGATGAACTCCCAAGGTTGGTAGATGTCCAGTACACTCCTGGAGATCATGGAGAAATAACTCCACAAAGAATGATAAGACATAGCCAAAGCAAAACAAAAACAAAAACACCCAGTCGTGGATGTGACTGGTAATAGAAGTAATCTGATGCTGTAAGAACAATATTGCATAGGAAGCTGGAATGTTAGGTCCATGAATAAAACCAAATTGGAGGTGGTCAAACAGGAGATGGCAAGAATGAACATTGACATTTTAGGAATCAGCATAATAAAATAACTAGAATGGGGGAATTTAACTCAGATGACTATTACATCTACTACTGTGGGTAAGACTTTATTTTGGGGGCTCCACAATAATCACAGATGGTGACTGCATCCATGAAATTAAAAGATGCTTGCTTCTTGGAAGAAAAGTTATGACCAACCTGGACAGCACATTAAAAGGCAGAGACTTTACTTTGCCAACAAAAGTCTATCTAGTCAAGGCTATGGTTTTTCTAGTAGTCATGTATGGATGTGAGAGATGGAGTATAAGGAAGCCTAGCACTGAAGAATTGATGCTTTTGAACTGTGGTCTTTGAGGAGACTCTTGAGAGACCCTTGGACTGCAGGAAATCCAATCAGTCCATCTTAAAGGAAATTAGTCCTGAATATTCATTGGAAGGATTGATGCTGAGGCTGAAGTTCCAATACTTTGGCCACCTGATGTGAAGAACTGACTCATTTGAAAAGACCCTGATGCTGGGAAAGATTGAAGGCTGGAGGAGAAGAGGACGACAGAGGATGAGATGGTTGGATGGCATCACTGACTCGATGGACATGAATTCGAGTAAATTCCGCGAGTTGGTGATGGACAGGGAGGTCTGGCATGCCGCAATTCATGGGGTCCCAAAGGACATGACTGAGTGACTGAATCGAAACTGAAACTGATTCAGCATTTAGTTGTGATTTTGGTGTTTTCACGAGAGGGGGTGAGCTCAGTCCCTTCTACTTGCTATTCTTTCTCCCTCCTTTCAATCTTAAACACTCCTATCAAAATCAATTCTATATTATCTTATGGCTTAACGGTCCTAATTAGGGATTATTTTATATTGTATGTTTCAATATAGTGATGCATTTTGGGGTATTCAGGACAGTAGAAATACTTTCTTTAAGTTAAAAAAAAAATCTGCCTACTCCATTTTTGAGGTTTGATGTCTTATCTGCCTTAACTTGTTTTTCCTCTTGGTGGTAGATAACAGCCAAACTTAACAACTAGCCTATCTACTTATGGAAGGCATCCTCTTAACACAGCATTTGTGGAGGTGTAATTCATGATTAATTAAGCTTTGAGCATCTGTTATGCTTTACCTTTTAAAAGAAAGATGAGTGTCCTAACATAGATTCTGTGATCTGTTGTGGGTATTGGTGGAGAGGGGGGCTTTTATGAATAGTTTAAGTTTCTAAGTTATGATCTGAATAATTAAAATTTTCAGAACATTGATGGACAGATGTGTGTTACACAACTGTGGACAGTTACAGTGGTAACTGAATGAAAAAGAATTGAATAGAATGAAGTATAAATTAGCAACACCAGATTATTTTAAAAATGTGAAGCAGCCACAAGGTGAAATATTCTACAGTAATTAAATAATCTTAGCAGGTTATTGCTAACATGGGCAAAATTTCAAAATACATCTCACACTAAAAGTAAACACAATTATATGAAATCAATCATATAAATGTAACATGGGTATATGAAAGGATGGAAGTATATGTTATAAAAAATACAAATTATTACTGGTTAGTAGAAGTAAAAATCAGAAGTCAGTACTATGACAGTGGATATATAATATTACTTTGATGAGACTAAACTAAAATAAAATGTATCTCATGTCAAATATTTCTTCTGTCAACATTTTTCAAAGGTTTTCATTACAACTGGATATTTCAATAGACTCAATATTTTTAAAAGATGCTTCCATTCAGGCATATTTTCTATATAGGAATGTTTTTTACTATTTTATTATTGAGTTTCTATGCTAAGTTTTTGATAGAGAAAGCAAATGAAAGCCCATGTGCCTAGGATGGGTTAACCTAGGAAAACCTAAGTGCCTAGAAATGGGAGCCTAGGAAAAAACTAGCTTAAAATGAGAGAAAAATATGCTTAAATGTTTAATTTATAATAAATTGTTCAGTTCAGTTCAGTTGCTTAGTCATGTCCGACTCTTTGCGACCCCATGAATCACAGCACGCCAGGCCTCCTTGTCCAACACCAACTCCCGGAGTTCACTCAGACTCACATCCATTGAATCAGTGATGCCATCTCATCCTCTGTTGTTCCCTTCTCCTCCTGTCCCCAATCCCTCCCAGCATCAGGGTCTTTTCCAATGAGTCAACTCTTCTCATGAAGTGGCCAAGGTACTTGAGTTTCAGCTTTAGCATCATTCCTTCCAAAGAAATCCCAGGGCTGATCTCCTTCAGAATCGACTGGTTGGATCTCCTTGCAGTCCAAGGGACTCTCAAGAGTCTTCTCCAACACCACAGTTCAAAAGCATCAATTCTTTGGTGCTCAGCCTTCTTCACAGTCCAACTCTCACATCCATACATGACCACAGGAAAAACCATAGCCTTGACTAGACGGACCTTAGTCAGCAAAGTAATGTCTCTGCCTTTGAATATGCTATCTAGGTTGGTCATAACTTTTCTTCCAAGGAGTAAGCGTCTTTTAATTTCGTGGCTGCAGTCACCATCTGCAATGATTTTGGAGCCCCCAAAAATAAAGTCTGACACTGTTTGCACTGTTTTGCCATCTACTTCCCATCAAGTGATGGGACCGGATGCCATGATCTTCGTTTTCTGAATGTTGAGCTTTAAGCCAACTTTTTCACTCTCCACTTTCACTTTCATCAAGAGGCTTTTTAGTTCCTCTTCACTTTCTGCCATAAGGGTGGTGTCATCTCCATATCTGAGGTTATTGATATTTCTCCCGGCAATCTTGATTCCAGCTTGTTCTTCCAGTCCAGCATTTCTCATGATGTACTCTGCATATAAGTTAAATAAGCAGGGAATCAATATACAGCCTCGACGTACTCCTTTCTTATTTGGAACCAGCCTGTTGTTCCATGTCCAGTAGATGACAGTTATCTCTCTTTATATCAGCAGGTACACACACTACACACACACTCAGACAACTCAATAAAGGTAGATTTTTCTTTCCTTGTTTCTCTTTTCTTGACATAAAATTGTCTTTGAAAAAGAAAGGGGATGAATGTGAGGAAGTACATGTAGGCTTCAAAAGATAAAATGATTCCTCATTTTAGACTTTAGGGCACAATCATCAAAGAAAACATTTATAATATTTTATTAAACTATAGTAAAAGTGTAGTAGTGTTTCAGCATTATATATGAAAATTACAGAAGTACTTTTTACTGAGGTATTCAGAAATATTGTGAAACTAGGAAAATATCTGTTAAACTGTTACATTGAAAAGTACTTCAAAGGTACATGGCACTTTATGTATGACCTAGAGAAACAGATACTTTCTCGGGCAAAATACCAAAACTGATCCAAGTTAAAAAACAAAACAAAAAGACCAATTACCATAAAATGGCCTAGAAAAGTAAAGTGATACCTTAAAAAAAAAAAAAAAAAAGGTTAGAATCTTTCACAACTGAGTTCTAGCCAAAATACGTCTAAAAATTTAATGCTAATTATTTTAATAAATATTTGTTTAGCATTTTGCTGTCAGCCACTTGAGGTGATGGGAATGTTGCAGTGAAAAATAAATCAAGGATCCTTCTCTAATAAAACTTATATTTGAAATTATTCCATGGCAAGGAGAGAGGGCAGGAAATCTGAGAGCTTCATATTTAATTTTCTGAATCCTACACAATTTTAATACCACAAAACCATAAAGTGAAACAATAAATGAATATATTATTAGGAGGTTATTTTAAATATAAAATGTTAAAGTATAAAAGATCATTAAATATAAGAAATATATCATTATTTACTACAAAGAAAAATAATGACCCAATAAAAAGACCATACTAATTGGTGATTAAAAGGCATTCCTGAAGTTGTGTAGTCATTTTTAAAGTAAAATGTGAATAGAAGGCTATAGGAGAAGCAGTTTAAATATCAGACATCTTAATATTATGAACATCAGAGAGATTCACTTTTTGGTCATTACACTTCAGTGTATTTCTGGGGTTTCTAGCAGATGGGCTAAAATAATCACTTAAAACATAATTCTACACCTGGAAAAATTATACTCCAATAAAAAAAATAAAACCTGTTAGAATTAACAGCAGAACCTGAATGAGTGGATGGAGACATAATAATTAAACAAAGCCCAAATTTTCCTCTTTATACTCATCAATAAACAGTGAGAGATAAAAATAGAAAGTTTTATTCAAATAATCACTAGTATGTATTATATTCTGCAGTAATCTTTACAATTTATTGGTAAAATACTATATGCCACTAAACACTAACTGGTAACTTATCCCCATTTTAGACATAATTCATGCTTTATTCTTAATTCTATATTTATATGAGATATATATGAGAGATTCATGAGAGAATTATTATCCCAAAACACCCATTTAAGGTAAGTGATAATAATGTGAAGGTATGCTTGCACACCACATATCAAGTTTATGATGAAGCATTATAATCATATTAATTCATATTTAAACAGTTAAAGATAATCAGTAGACCAGGCATGAAGGCCATACTAGAATTCCAGTTGTGATGTGATTTTCTTCATCTCCTGCCCTTATAATACTCATAGAATTAATAACATCCTGGATGTTATTTCCCAGCAGAAAAGAACAAGGAACCTAAACAACTTCGAAGATCATTTTTACTTTATTTCTACTTACAGAAATTACAAAAAGAAAATGTTCTATTCCACATAATATATTCATGACAGAATGAAAGACAAGACAAAGATTGAGAGAAAATATTTGCAAATGCAGATCAGTTAAATTACTTAATTCAAAATAAAAACAGAAAACAGTTAAGAAATGAGCAAAAGACCTCAAAAGATCCTATATCAAAGAAGATTTGTAAATGTCAACTAAGCATTTTATAAGTGCTTAACACCATTTGTCATTGTGAAAATGCAAACTAAAATAAAAAAGAGATATAACTACATACCAATTTGAATGTACAAATCCAAAAACAGAAGAACAGATAATGCCAGTTTTGGAGAACATCCAGAACAACAATGACATCCATTTTTGGTGGGATGCAAAATGTTACAACCACTTCGGAAGACAGTTTATAGCAGTTTCCTACCAAGCTAATTATATTAGTGCTACAGAATCTAGCATTCATGTTCCTAGGTATTTCCCAACTGATTTGAAAATTTATCTCTACACAAACTTAGCACAAATGTTTATGGCAGTGTTATTCATAACAATTACAAACTGGAAGCAAATAGGAAGGCTTTAATAAGTGAATGGATGAATAAGCTGTGGTAGATTCATACAGTGGAACACCACTTTATATTACTCACAAGTAATACAAAGGCATGAGCTACCAAACCATACCAATATATGAGTGACTTCTAAATTTATTTTGCTAAATAAAAGAAGGCAGTCTGAAAAGGATACCTACTACATGATTTCAACTGCACAACGTTTTGGAAAAGGCAAAATTATGGAGACAAAACCTGGTTGCCGGGAGTTTGGGGAAGGAAGGACAGGATGAATAGGTGGAACATCACAGGTGTTATGATACTTAGTCTACTTTGGCTGCTAAAACTTACCTTAGATTGGATGATTTAAACAACAAACATTTATTGTTCATAATGCTGGAGGGCGGAAGTCTGAGATCAGGATGAGAGCATAGTTGGGTTTTGGTGAGGACACTCTGTTTATATCCTCACACAGGCAGGGAGAGAGAGAGATGGAGAGAAAGACTTAGAGGAGTGGGCGGGGGTGGAAATTTTTGCCTTCTTTTTATAAGGGCATTAATTCTATCATGAGGTCCCCACCCTCATGACATCATTTAACCCTCCCAAAGGCCCTATTTTCAAATGCTATCACATGAGGGGTTAGGACTTCAAAATATAGAATTTTGAGGGGACACCATCCATATTAATACTCTAATAGTGACTACATAGCATTAAAAATCAATCAAAACCATAAACTGTAAAAATGAACTATATAGTATAAACTATGCTATTTAGTTAATGTGTCACTATTGGTTTGTTAACAAATATACCACACCAAGGCAAGACATTCATTACAAGAGAAACTACGTATGTTGGGAGTTTTGGTAGGGGACAGAGGGAGTACTGGAACTCTCTGTACAGTCCACTCAATTTTTCCGTAAGCCTAAAACAAATTTTAAAAAATGGAATTTTGCCCTTAGCTATATGGGAAATTATGAGAAACAATTTTGAGCAAGTCTATTGACTTTTGTAGAATTTTATGTTTGGAAAAGAATAACACTAGCATAGACTCTAAAAACAAAGATATTATATTGATTAAAGAGTTCAAGAGTTATGTTACTATTAAAATATTCAAAAGCCATCTTTGGAGGAATTTGATTGACCAGCAATTCCTGGGCATGAAAAAATAAATATACAGCCATTAGTTGTGAAATATAACTGGAAATGATAATTAGTAACTTCAAATTGTATATAATTTGGCAAGCACCTTCAATCACTGACTTCTCTACAATGGTAATCTGCATATATGTGAAGGAGGGTGCTCTTGAGCTGGGGGTAGGGTGGTGTTAGAAACAAGTTTGCACCAAAGTGAAAAATGACAGATTCTTATTTTGATAGTTTTGTGAAACTGATTTTTTTTTTTAAATAAAAGTAATTTCTTAGAAACTAACATCCAAAGTCCTCTAAAAACTATAAAATGTGGATCTAGTGGCATTCTAGATGCCTTGGCTAAGCAAAACTTCTCTCCTCAGTTGACTTTAAGAAGTTTTTCTTTTTTTTTTTTTTCTATTCTTTTCCCATTGAATTATTTGTTCACTCATTCTCTTTGGAAATGGCACCATGGGGTATTTGTGTTGTTCCCCAGACATTCTCAGCTTCCTCTCTCCTAAGTGTATGGTAGGATTTCTCTTACCTATGACTTTTGAAGTTTGTAACAGTAGTGTTTCTTCCTTTGGCAAATAGAACATGATTCGCAACGATACATGGTCCTTCCCTGAAGAGATTTTAGAAGCCAGATTGTGGTTTGTTTATTCTGTCTTCTGCCTCAGCAGTCATGCAAACACTGAGGTGTAGCCTCCTTAACCTTCATCCTTGACTCAGAATAAGGTAGAGCAGAGTGATCCAGAAATAAATCTGTATAACTAGTAGTATTGCTATTATTATAAACTGTAATATCTGAAGAAATTTTATTAATGTAACAAATTACCTATTCTGACTGATGAACACTAGTAATTAGAGCAGCCATTTGGACTTTTAACTCCATCTTTGTATTAATCAACTGGAAGAAAATGTTTTGCTTTATCTAATAAAATTTGAGAGAGTTTCAGTATAAAATTTGTTAAGAAAGAAAAACATTCCGTTTCATTCCCTCCCAAACTCTAATTTGATCTTTTTAAAGATTCTTTATTCAATTTTTAACCCAGTAAATTATTAAATCTTTCTTTTCCAAACTTGAAAATTTTTACCTCTGATTGATTATAATTACAATCTTCTTGCTAAAGGGTAAAGTTTAAAATTTTTGGCTAACAGAAGAACTCTGGTCTATTAACCAGTCAGGCTGAAGTATATTCTACATTACCTACCCATTTATTAGAAGGAGAGTGATTATAGATAGTAATACATACATAAATAGTAATAAAATTTTTAAGAATGCAAGTACTTTCCCAACTATGATTTTTTAAGAACTTATAGTCTATATTTTGACCACTATTTACCAATTCTAATGTTACACATTGTTACAAATGAAGTTAGTTCATTGCTTAACTCCTTTTGTTCTCAGTTTATTCATCTGTAAATAGTTCATAAAGGCATCTTATACAGACATGTTGTCAATATGTTTACACCATGGGGTTTTGTATTTAATAAAGGAACAAAACATATATTACTTTACTATTTATCTTTTTGGAAATCATGAAATCTGCTTCTGTGTGGTCTCTGTCAATAGTATTCAATATCAACTAAAAAAAGAAATTATTGAATTTAGGAGGCAGCAGGATCAAGATGGCAGAGCAGGAAGATCTTGGGCTCACCTCCCACCATAAACACATCAAAACTACAAATACATACAGAGCTGAAAGCAACCTGTAGACTAGAACAATGCCTCTTATACAACAAAAGCCACAAAAAATTACACAGAATCTGGAAGGAAGGAAGGAGAAATGATCTAGATATGACCTATACCTCTAGAAGATAACCCATAAGAGGAGGGGTATCTCAGAGAGTAGGGGATGCTCCCTAATAACAAGGACTTTGAGACCCACCTTGGCCCTGAGTCCAATACTGAGGAAGATGCTCCCCCTTCACCTTAGGTCATTTCAAAACCAGTGGCACATATCAGACGGATGAAAGAAACTGAGACTCAGCTCTTGAGAATGCACATAGATTTGCTTGCTTCAAGTTGCAGGACAGAAGCAGCCAATTGAAAACTTTCTGGTACTCAAGTCAGTCTGGCATCACCACCGTAGTGTGCACCCCAGGCCACACTAGGATCTGCTCCAGTCCCACCTGCTCCGTCACTGCTCCTTGCTAATGCAGAGGCCAACATTGTCATTACATTCACACATGGGAAGGAGTAGCACCAGCTCGAGCTCCAGCCTTGTCCCTTTCTGTTTCTGTCCAAAGCAGGAACCCAGAACCAACACACTCAGTAGTGCATATCCAACCCCTTGGCCCCAGACTCTACCTCTAACCAAGGTATACACACCCAAAAGAAGAACCAACTCAAACGTACAGCTCCAAGACCAGAGGCCCTGGCCATGCTCCACCCAAGGCAGAAATTACCATCATCCTGGGGAGAAGCCCAGCTCTCTCAGGGCTCCTGCCCCAGCCCCTCAGGCCCATTACCCAATAGTGCTGCAACACCTCTATCCCCAGGAGAAACCCCAGCTAGCTCCTGACTCTAGTTCTAACCCCTTCAATTCTCAGTCTTACTTTCTACCAAGACAGTGGCTGCCATTGTACCCTGGGAGAAGATGCAGCCTCTGCAAACTTCCGATGCAACTCATCCACCAAAGCTACTGGGCATACCCAGATTGTATAGGGACATTCTCATACAAAACTTTTAAGCCTGGGTAACTGTTTTACCAAAATTCACAGAAGCAAAGAAAGTCAAAGAAAGAAAACCAAGGAATATATTTCAAATAAAAGAACAACATAAAACCTGGGGCGGAGGGGGGAACACTAATGAAATGGAGATAACTTATCTATAACTTACCTGGATAAAGAGTTAAAGACAACAATAACAAAAATGCTATCTGAACTCTGGAAAAGAACAGAGGAACACAGCAAGAACTTCAACATAGAAGTAGAAAATATAAAAAAGAACCAATCATAGCTGAATAATACAATAACTGAAGTGAAAAATATACTGGAGGAATTAAGAGTGGATTAAGTGATACAAAATAATGTATATGCAACCTGGAAGATAGAATAGTGTAAATTCCCCTATCACAATAGCAAAAAGATTTTTTTAAATGAGAATTTAAGGGACCTGAGGGACTACATTAAGCATACTAATATTATAGGGGTCTCAGAAAAAGAAGAGGGAAGGGACAGAAAACTTACTTTGAATAATAATGACTGAAAACATCCCTAACACGGGAAGGAAATAAACATCCAGGTACAGGAAGCACAGAGGGTTCTAAACAAAATGAACCCAAAAAGATCCAAAATAGGACATAGAATGTCAAAATTTAAAGATAAATAGAGACTCCTAAAGGTAGCAAGCGAAAAACAAAAGTCATATGCAAGGGGAACCCCAGAAGGCTATCAAGTGATTTTTTAGCAAAACACTTTGCAGGCCAGAAGGCAATGGCATGATGTATTTAAAATGCTGAAAGGAAAAAAAAAAAAAAAAAAAAAAAAAAAAAACACTCTAACTAGCAAGGTTATGATTTAGAATTTAAGGAGAAATGGAGTTTTCCAGAAAAGAAAAAAACAAGTTATCATCATACTTTTATCAGAAATATTCAAATATCATTTTAATTGAAAAATAAAAGGTGATAACAAGAAAATACTGATAAAGCCAATTATATAGTAAAAGCAGTGAATCAGTCATTGTCAAAAACTAGTATGAAAGCTAAAAGAAGTGGTAAAACTACTATAATTACAATAAATAGTTAAGGGATAGATATGAGTATGTAAAATATGGCATCAGAAACACAAAACATGGAAAGGAAGTAAAAAGTGTAGCTCCTGAGAATGTGTTCAGGCTTAAATGGCCATCAAGTAGATATAGTTCACCATATATAGACTTCATGGTAACCTGACAAATTAAAAACCTAAAATAAATATACAAATACTAAAGAGAAAAGCACCCAAGTATAACATTAAAGAAAATTATTAAAGGACGAGACTAATAGAAAAAAAAGGGACAGAGAAGAACTATAAAACAACCAGAAAACAAGTTAAAAAATGGCAATAAAAACCTACCTATCAATAATCACTTTAAAAGTGCATGTACTAAATGCTCCAATCAAAAGTCATAGGGTGCCTGATTGGATAAAAAATATAAAGATCCATCTACATGCTCCCTATAAGAGACTCACTTCAGAGCTAAGACACACACATATTGACAGTGAGGGAATGGAAAAGATATTTCATGCAAATAGAAGTGACAAGGAAGAAAGGTTAGCAATACTCATATTAGACAAGCTAAACTTTAAAATAAAGTTTATAATCAAAGAATATAAAGAACGTTATAATGATTAAAGGGTCAATGCAAGAACAGGATATAACATTTACAAACATATGCACTTATTATAGAAGCACCTAAATATGTAAAGCACATATTAACAGACATAAAGGAGAAACTGACAGTAATCTGACAATAAGTATGGCTATTTAAAATACTGCATCAATGGATTGATCATCGAGACAGACTAGTAAGGAAACATTGCCCTAACCAATACATCAGGCCAGATGTACTTAATATCTCTCTATAGGATATTCCATCTAAAAACAACAGAATATGCACTCTTTTCAACTTTTCAAGTGCACATGGAACTTTCTCCAGGATAGATCACCTGCTAAGCCACTAAACAAGTCTCAGTAAATTTAAGAAGACTGAACTAGTATCAAGCATGTTTTCTTACTACAATGGTATGAAGCTAGAAATCAAATAGAGTAATAAAAATGGGGAAAAAACACAAATGTGGAAACTAAACAATCTCCAGATACACCAATGGGCCAAAGAGGATATCACAGAGGAAGTCAGAAAGTAAGTTGAGCCAAAATGGAAAATATAAAGAATTTTTCAAAATATATACCAGATAGCAAATGTAGTTGTAAGATATGTTTATAGCACTACAGGTCTACTTCAAGAAATAAGAAAAATCTCGAAGAAGCAACCTAACTTTTTACCTAAATGAATTACAAGGGGGGGCGGGGAAGCAGAGTGGAAATAAATAATATAGATACCAAAAAATAACAGAAAAGATTAACAAAACTGATTCATTGAAAAGCTGATTCTTTGAAAGGATAAATTTGATAAACCTTTAGTCAGACTCAAGAAAAAAGAGAATTCAAATAAATAGGATTTGAAAAGGAAGACATTGAAGCTGGTATCACAGAAATATAAACAATTATAACAAACTTTGAACAGTTATATGCCTAGAAGTTATATGCCAAAATGGACAGCCTAGAAGAAATGGATAAATTACTAGAAATGTGATTTTCAAAGACTGAATCAAGAAGAAACAGACAATTTGATGAGACCAATTGCTAGTATTGACATGGAGTCAGTAATCAGCTCCCAATAAACAAAAGTCCAGGGCTAGATGGCTCCACAAGGTAATTCTATCAAACACATAAAGTTCAGTTCAGTTCAGTCGCTCAGTCATGTCCGACTCTTTGTGACCCCATGAATCGCAGCATGCCAGGCCTCCCTGTTCATTACCATCTCTCAGAGTTCACTCAGACTCACATCCATCGAGTCCATGATGCCATCCAGCCATCTCATCCTCGGTCGTCCCCTTCTCCTCCTGCCCCCAATCCCTCCCAGCATCAGAGTCTTTTCCAATGAGTCAACCCTTCGCATGAGGTGGCCAAAGTACTGGAGTTTCAGCTTTAGCATCATTCCTTCCAAAGAAATCCCAGGGTTGACCTCCTTCAGAATGGACTGGTTGGATCTCCTTGCAGTCCAAGGGACTCTCAAGAGTCTTCTCCAACACCACAGTTCAAAAGCATCAATTCTTCGGTGCTCAGCCTTCTTCACAGTCCAACTCTCACATCCATACATGATCACAGAAAAACCATAGCCTTGACTAGACGGACCTTAGTCTTGATATCTATTCTTCTCAGACTATTCCAAAACATTGAAGAGCAGGGAACACTCCCAAACTCACTCTGAAAAACACCACAGACACAAAAAATTATAGGCCAATATCATGATAAACAAAGATGCAAAATATGATCAAATTAAATCCAACAATATATTAAAATGATCATGCATGATTATCGAGTACAGTTTATTTGAGTGATACGAGGATGACTTAATATCCCCAAATCAATCAGCATGATAGATCACATTAAGAAAATGAATAAAAATCATATGGTCATCTCAATATATGCAGAAAAAGCATCTGACAAATTTCAACATCCATTCATAAAAATTCCCAACAAAGTGGATGTAAAGGACACATACTTCAACATAACAAAGGCTGTATATGATAAACCTACTGCTAATATCTCAAGAGTGAAAAACTGGAAGGTTTTTCTCTAAGATTAAAAAGTAAAACAATGCCTACTTTCACCATTTCTACTTAACATAGTATTGGAAATCCTAACCACTATAATCAGAAAAACAAAAAAAGAAAATGCATTCAAATTGAAAGGAAGAAATAAAACTGTCAGTATTTACAGATGATGTGATATTATATAGAAAACTCTAATGACTCTTCCATAAAACTCTTAGAGCTAACAAAGTAATTCAATATAGTTGTAGGATTCAAGATTAATATAGATAAATTTGTAGCTTAAAGAAAACCCTCCTATTTAAGGGATCTCATCAAAAAGAATAAACTATTTAGGAATGCATTTAACCAAGAAAGTGACAGATCTGTATTCTCAAAACTATAAAACATTGATGAAGTAAATTGAAGCTGACACAAAGAAATGAAAAGATATTTCATGCTCATAGATTGAAAGAATTGTTAAAAATGTCCAAGCAATCTACAAATTTAAGGTAATCCCTATCAAAATATCCATAACTTTTTCACAGCACTAGAACAAATACTCAAGTTTGTATGGAAACAGAAAATACCCTGAATAGCCAAAGCAATGTTGAGAGTAAGAATAAAGTGGTGGCATCATGCTCCCAGGCTTCAGACTATACAGCAAAGCTGCTGCTGCTGCTGCTACTTCTGCTGCTGCTGCTAAGTCGCTTCAGTCGTGTCCGACTCTGTACGACCCCACAGACGGCAGCCCACTGGGCTCCGCCATCCCTGGGATTCTCCAGGCAAGAACACTGGAGTGGGTTGCCATTTCCTTCTCCAATGCATGAAAGTGAAAAGTGAAAGTGAAGTCGCTCAGTCGTGTCTGACTCAGTGACCCCATGGACTGCAGCCTACCAGGCTCCTCCGTCCATGAGAGTTTCCAGGCAAGAGTACTGGAGTGGAATGCCATTGCCTTGCCCACAGCAAAGCTTCCGTAATAAAAGAGAACAGAGCTGACAAAAAAAAAAAAAAACCCAGACACATAGATCAATGGAACAGAATATAGAAGCCAGAAATAAGCCCATGAACATATGGTCAATTAATCTAGATCAAAGGAGGCAAGAATATACAATGAGGGAAAGACAGTCTCTTCCAAAATTGGGTCTGGAAAAGCCAGAAAACTACATATAAAAGAATGGAATAAAAATATTTTCTCATGCCACATACAAAAATAAACCTAAAATGGATTAAAAACCTAAATCTAAGACCTGAAACAATAAAACTCCTAGAAGAAAACATAGGCAGTATACTCTTTTGCATAAGTCTTAGCAATATTTCTCTCCATTTTCTTCAGGCAAGGGAAATAAGAGCAAAAATAAACAAATGGGTGTAATGTGTAATAAAACTTAAAAACTTTGCACATTAGGGAAACCATCAACTAAATGAAAAGGCAACCTACTGAATGGGAGATTTCTGCAAGTGTTATATCCGATAAGGGGTAAATATCCAAAATATATGAAGAACTCATACAATTCATTATAAAAATATTAAAAATGGGTATAAGATCTAAATAAGCATTTTTCCCAAAAGACATAAAGATAGCCAATAGGCACAGAAAAAGATGCTGAATACCACTAATCATCAGACAAATACAAACGAGAGGTTACTTCACACCTGTCAAAATAGCTATTGTCAAAAAGACAAGAAATAAGTTGTGGCAAGGATGTGGAGAAAAGAGAACACTACCATACTGTTGGTGGGAGCATAAATCAGTATAGCACAGTGAAAATATGTATGTAGTATGCAGTTTCCTCAAAAAACTAAAAATAGAACTATCATATGATCCTACATATCCACTCCTGGGTATATATCCAAAGAAAACAAAAACACTAATTGAAATACATATGTGCACCCTGATGTTTATAGTGTATGATTTATGATAGCCAAGATATGTAAACAACCTAAATTTTCATCAGATATATCAATAAAGATGTCTTATATGAATGTTATATACAGACATTCACATACTGGAATATTACTCAGCCATAGAAAAATAACAAAATCTTGCTATTTGCAATAAGCAGATGGATCTGTAAAGTATTATGCTTAGAGAAATAAGTCAGAGAAAGATGAATACAGTATATTTTCACTTATATATTGAATATAAAATGTAAAAAATAAACAAACTCACACATATAGAGAACACATTAAGATAGGAAAAGGTCAATTTCACTCCAATCCAAACAAAGGAAATGCCAAAGAATGTTCAAACTACTGCACAATTGCACTCATCTCACAAGCTAGCAAAGTGATGCTCAAAATTTTCCAAGCCAGGCTTTATTAGAACATGAACCATGAACTTCCAGATGTTCAAGCTGGATTTAGAAAAGGCAGAAGAACCAGAGATCAAATTGCCAACATCTGTTGGATCATCGAAAAAGCAAGAGATTTCCAGAAAAACATCTAATTCAGCTTTACTGACTACACTAAAGTCTTTGACTGTGTGGATCACAACAAACTGTGGAAAATTCTTCAAGAGATGGGAACACCAGACCACCTTACCTCCTTCCTGAGAAATCTGAGTGCAGTTCAGGAGCAATGGTTAGAACTTGACATTGGAACAACAAATTGATTCCAAACTGGGAAAGGAGTACCTCAAGGCTGTATATTGTCACCCTGCTTATTTAACTAATATGCAGAGTACACCATCAGAAATGCCAGGCTTCATGAAGCCCAAGCTGTAATCAAGATAGCCAGGAGAATATCAATAACCTCAGATAGGCAGATGACACCACCCTCATGGCAGAAAGCAAAGAAGAACTAAATAGCCTCTTGATGAAAGTGAAAAAGGAGAGTGAAAATGTTGGATTAAAACTCAACATTCAGAAAACTAAGATCATGGCATCCAGTCCCATCACTTCATTGCAAATAGACAGGGAAACAATGGAAACAGTGAGAGGCTTTATTTTTGGGGGCTCCAAAATCACTACACATGGTGACTGCAGCCATGAAATTAAAAGACACTTCCTGCTTGGAAGAAAAGCTATGATCAACCTAGACAACATATTAAAAAGCAGAGACATTACTTTGCCGACAAAGGTCCATCTAGTTAAAGCTATGGTTTTTCCTGTAGTCATGCGTGGATGTGAGAGTTGGACTATAAAGACAGCTGAGCACCAAAAAATTGATGCTTTTGAATTGTGATGTTGGAGAAGACTCTTGAGAGTCCCTTGAGTGCAAGGAGATCCAACCAGTCCATCCTAAAGGAAATCAGTCCAGAATATTCATTGGAAGGACTGATGCTGAAGCTGAAACACCAATACTTTGGCCCCCTGATGTGAAGAACTGACTCACTGGAAAAGACCCTGATGCTGGGAAAGATCAAAGGCAGGAGGAGAAGTGGATGACAGGATGAGACGGTTGGATGGCATCACTGACTCCATGGACATGAATTTGAGCAAGCTCTGGGATTTGGTGATGGACAGAGAAGCCTGACATGCTGCAGTCCATGAGGCTACAAAGAGTCAGACAGGACTGAGTGACTGAACTGAATCGAAAGAGGAAAGAGATAAGGGTGGGGCAAAATAGAAGGGGATTAATAGTTACAAATAACTAGGCATAAAATAAAATACAAGAATATAATTTATAGCACAGGAAATACAGTGAAAATTTTATAACAACTTTATAATCTATAAAGTATAATCTATAAAAATATCAAATCAGTACATTGGACACTTGAAACTAATATAATATTGTGAATAAAATATACTTCAATTAAAAAGAGTAAAGAACAGCTTGCCTGTAATACCATCACTCATAGAAATCATATTTCAGATATCAGGTTCAAAACTCTTCTATGCATTGAATATATACTACAAAGACACTGCAGTGTTGTATATTTTTGCAAAAAATCTTCCAAAGTGAATAAAAACTCTTGATAAATATACCTTTCAATTGGTGGTTGTTGTTCAGTCGCTCAGTTGTGTCTGACTCTTTGCAACCCCATGGGCTGCAGCACACCAGGTGTGGATTGTTATAATCCTTTTAAATAACTAATGAACACTATGCCTCTGTTGAAGAACTAGGTATATTTTATCTGAATTATCATAAATAATGTTTTGAATAATTTAATGAAACAAATGTTCTGTTTGGAGATAGCTAATTAGAAGGATTTAATGTAAAGTACAGAGAATATGGCAAATATATTATAATAACTTAATATTGAATATAATTTATAAAAATTTTGAATCACAAAATTGTGCACTTGAAATGAATATAAGTCAACTATACTTCAGTAAAAAATAAAATTATTAATTCACCTTTTAAAACACTGGGAAAAAATAACCCTCAGAATTAATGGAATATAACATTCTGGTATCAGTGGGCTGATGTTTGCCACTTGATAAATATCTTTTGAATAAATGGATGGGCAGTGAATTATTTTATTCAGAAAATATTTATTGAGAATCTATACTCATGCCAGAGATAGAAGTCATGAACTAGAACAGAACAAGAAAGTTAGCCAGGGGCCCACTCACTGCAGAGGCCTGGTTTGATATGCTGGCAAGCATATAGAACTGACTTATTTCATATTAACGAATCTAAACTTTCTCTTGCCTGTAAGTAAACAAAGAGGGTTTTACACTATAAAAACTTTTAATTTGTAAATTTCAAGACATTTTAATACAACACTACTAGTTCAACATAGAATAAATCTAGGAACAGAGAAGTTATGTGACTAACCGGGGGCTCCGTGAAGACTCAGTAACTCTAAGAAACATAAAACTTTCAGTTCAGTTCAGTTCAGTCGCTCAGTCGTGTCCAACTGTTTGCAACCCCATGAATTGCAGCACACCAGGCCTCCCTGTCCATCACCAACTCCCGGAGTTCACTCAAACTCACGTCCATCAAGTCGGTGATGCCATCCAGCCATCTCATCCTCTGTTGTCCCCTTCTCCTCCTGCCCCCAATCCCTCCCAGCATCAGAGTCTTTTCCAATGAGTCAGCTCTTCGCATGAGGTGGCCAAAGTACTGGAGTTTCAGCTTTAGCATCATTCCTTCCAAAGAACACCCAGGACTGATCTCCTTTAGAATGGACTGGTTGGATCTCCTTGCAGTCCAAGGGACTCTCAAGAGTCTTCTCCAACACCACAGTTCAAAAGCATCAATTCTTCGGCGCTCAGCCTTCTTCACAGTCCAACTCTCACATCCATACATGACTACTGGAAAAACCATAGCCTTGACTAGACGGACATTTGTTGGCAAAGTAATGTCTCTGCTTTTGAAAACATTATCTAGGTTGGTCATAACTTTCCTTCCAAGGAGTGTCTTTTCATTTCATGGCTGCAGTCACCATCTGCAGTGATTTTGGAGCCCCCAAAAATAAAGTCTGACACTGTTTCCACTGTTTCCCCATCTATTTGCCAGGAAGTGATGGGACCAGATTCCATGATCTTCGTTTTCTGAATGTTGAGCTTTAAGCCAACTTTTTCACTCATATAAAACTTTAGGAGTTCTAAACCCAAGAGACTTTTCAAGGATATTCTCAGCTAAATACAGTTATATCCTGATAAAGCAAAACCTTCAGAGAAGGAATATTTTCAACCCCTATGTGCTAGATGAAAAAAGATCAAGGGTCAGAATATAGCCAATACATTGGTGTTTTAAACCCAAATGGTGACAACACTAATTTAGTAAGTGCTTTTCTAGAGAACTACATTAGTTAAAACACCTTCGAGAAAGACTTGCGCTCAGAAACAAATTTGTGTTTTTGACAGCCTCCTCCAATATGTTTATTCCAATGTGTCTCTCACAAATGGTTTTGAGTTATACAAGTTACAGTTTTAACTGACATTTTCTCTTAGTTTTTAAATCTATGAACTTAGAACTATAAAATACATGCCTCCTATGCACTGAATTATCTTCTCTAACTTGGAGAAAGTTCCAGACCTGATATTTCAGAATGCTTCTTAGGTAACACCAGAAGTGTGATTCATATAAGAAAGACCAAAGAGTAGTAATTTTATATGGACTCCAGGTCAATTGTTTCACATAAACAGCATCCACTGAAAGCTAGATGAGAGCCAACATCCAGCAAAATTTAAATTTGGAAGGCAAATCTAAAAGATGTTGCCACACAAAATAAACACAAATACTCCCAGCACTGTTTAAAATTATCTCATTACTGTAATAGTCATTTTCCAGTCATACATATTATTCCATCAGAAGTAATTGCTTCAAGGAATGGCATGATTTTGAACTACACATACTAGAATATAATCTTAACTTCTAAGGCATTGTATAGTTTTAATTAAATGTTCATCAAGCCACTCTATAAATTTGACTCCAAAGATCTACAAACATGTATTTTCCTAGCTATTAATGTTAAAACTAATTAGAAAATAAATACAATTTACTCAATAATTAATGATAAAAATTGGTCAATAGAAAGCACATTAAGGCTATACAGATAACACTGGTCTGATTAGAGAAAAATCAACAAGATGTTAGTTTACAAAATAGAATTAAATTAGATTCCTTCTATTCAGAAGAAGAAACAGTAGAGAATTCTCTATTTGAAATGATTTATGAGTAAGATGTGTATAAGAGACAGCTTCTGTCCAGTGGCAGAGGTGGACAGAAACTTTTGAGTCTTTCTGGAAGAAGAGGTGATCCAGAAAAAAGGTGAAACTCTAGTTATAATGGTGAAATTGATCCCCAAATCAGAGGGAAATACAACAGTGATGGCTGTGTCTTCTGCTAAGGCTGCTGCCATTAAAGCTAAGAGAGTCCCTTCAGTGGGAATATTGCATTAGTGGGCTGTATTTAAATACATCTATTGGATTTAATACCTGAGTCAGGAAGATCTCCAGGAAAGGGAAATATCAGCCCTTTCCAGTATTCTTGCCTGGAAAATTCCATGGACAGAGGAGCCTAGCAGGCTAAACTCCATGGGGTTGTCAGACATGACTTAGCCACTAAATAACAATAATTTAAATGAGAATTAAAACTTTAGGATACACTGATCCTTAACATGTTTTCAAGAAGTTAAGAAGAGACTAACAAATTGGTCATGACATATGAATGCTGCTCATCCTTTAATTATATCCTCCACCTCATGCAAAAAAACTCTCAAATATCACAACCCCTTTAAAATATAATGTTTTTTTACATATTAGAACTACATGTGTATCTTTAAAAATGATATTTTTGTATGTATCTATTTTTAGAAATTCTGAAATTATCCTAAAGGATAATCCTAAACCATCAACAGAACTAGGATTAAGAAGTGAAATGAAAGAATTAATTTTAGGTAGGATAATCTTCATTTCTCAGTATGGCTGAAAATTTAGTTANAGTAATTGCTTCAAGGAATGGCATGATTTTGAACTACACATACTAGAATATAATCTTAACTTCTAAGGCATTGTATAGTTTTAATTAAATGTTCATCAAGCCACTCTATAAATTTGACTCCAAAGATCTACAAACATGTATTTTCCTAGCTATTAATGTTAAAACTAATTAGAAAATAAATACAATTTACTCAATAATTAATGATAAAAATTGGTCAATAGAAAGCACATTAAGGCTATACAGATAACACTGGTCTGATTAGAGAAAAATCAACAAGATGTTAATTTACAAAATAGAATTAAATTAGATTCTTTCTATTCAGAAGAAGAAACAGTAGAGAATTCTCTATTTGAAATGATTTATGAGTATTAGCATTCTAAGCATGCATAGTAAAATGATTAGTAATATCAGCTTGTCCTTTATTTAACAAATTAAGCAGTTGTATGAGTTTTTAAATGTTGGGACTGTTATTTTAATACTAAAGTTGATATCATTTTTATAATGTTGAAAAAATAGATCCAGACTTTCATTATTCTAACACAGTTTTTCCAAATAAATGAAGAAAAAAAAAAATCTCTGACTGAAACATGTGGAACAAATGACAGAAAAATAGATGTGTGCATATACATTAATTTTAAAAGCAAGCCATAGCACTTCAAAAATAAAAAAAGAGCAACATGTAGTTCAGGACTGTGTTAAATTCTCAAACTCTCTGATATTACTTCCTTTTACAAGGTATGCCATTTATTTAGATACTTAGATTATATTCTTCATCTAACAGGATATATTTCATCACATATTATTTCATCACCTTTAAGGGTGATTTACTTGAACATTCATGAGGTTAGTGGGTCTTTGATCATCATTATCTTCATAATAATAATTACTCTCAACATTTATGAAGTACTTATTATGTGCTAAGTAGACAATGTATTTTTTTCCTTAGCCCTTGACATCAGTTTGCTTTTGTGTTGAATCACATCCATCTTTCTTTTAGACTATCACTTTTACTGTTTTTAAAGAATTTCAAGTTATTTTATAAATCATCTCAGGAAACATCAAATAAAATAGGTTATTGAAATTTTTTTTGCTGTATGTAATATCCAAAGAGAAAAGGTTAAGCTGTGGCTTACCAATAAATTCATTCATACATTTTGGGAAAATATTACCTATAAAACAACATAATTTGCTATCTTTATTGCAGGTTGGAAGAGAAATTTAAAAAAAAGGAACAGGCAATATTTAAAGGTGGAGAAGAAAGCTAGATAAATTATATATAAAAATGAAAAATACTGGTTGATATAAAGAGAACAGAGGCCCTTAATACATTATTTTAAAAGGACAGGAAATAAAAAGGAAAAGATTATTGAGTTGAGCAGAAAAAGAAACATAAACAACAGCTGGATAAATGTTGCAGTCACTCTGTGAAGGGAAAAAGGCAGACTTCCCTGATACTTTTGACTCCAGCTCTTCTATTTTGTCTATTTACCGAGTGTCTTTTTCATTAGGTTTTCTGTGTTTTCTGTAGGTAAATGGTGTTTGATAATAGTCATCTGACTCACCTTCCCTTAGAATGGGCATTAAGGATAGTTAATCAGAAAGTCCCTCTGCTGTCTTCCTTTCTTCAAATCTACTGCCCACCTCTCTTGTTCTAGATTTATTTGGGCTCTATTTTGTCAAGTTCACAAGATTCCATCTCACTGGAAAAAATAATGCTTACATTTTATAGTATCATAACTCTGAAATGCAATAGCATCTTTTTAAGTGGAACAGTATAGTCCTAAATTCCCTTTATAATTCATTATAAAATAATATGACAATAGGTGAATGACAAAACATGATCTATATGGGAATATATCACAAATGTATCTAAAATAATATATGCATATAAAATAATGTAAGCAAAATAATCCATATATTTAAAATAACAAGTGTTCATGAATCCTATGTAGCAATATTCACTAATATTTACAGCGTCTTTCTCTCATTTCTCTCCCTCATACTATGTACTCTTTTGCTTTCATTTTAGTAAGAGGATGAAACTAATTCAGAGCACAGCAGTCTTCCAGCACTCCCTGAACACCTACCAAGCATCATGGCCTCCTGCTGAGCAAGTTATAAAGGGCAATTGAGTGTCTGTTTGCTATTGGCAGTCTACTCCAGGAATCCTTTCTTGTAACTTTTCTCCTGCTCAGTTTCGTTTCTGTCTCTGTCTCTTCAGTAACTATTTTACTTAAAACTATAATAAGAATCTTTCTTCCTATATGTTGACTCAAATGGTTGAACAGTATATTCATAATTTAAATTATGTAATAATGCATAGCCATTGGCTTTTTGAGTTTCATGGACATTAAATGATATGCAAACTAATAGAAATCATGGAAAGACAGGACAACAATAATGAGAATTAAAAATTTTTAGTTTCTGAAAGATCAAACTATCTAAAAGATTGCTTATATTATTACTTATGAGCTCATAACATAGCTATTTCTGTAAGATATATAGAGGTTAATTAAATGTGAAATGATTATTTGATTTCAGTATATTGTTATTGTTTTACTTTTTAACAGTGAATTATATTTTATTGAAAGAGACTTAAACACTTCAGTTTAAACAAATCAGTTGCAGAGGTTTTAATCCAGAAATTCTTCAAAACCTATAGTTTTTTATAGTTAAATCAATAAGAGCTAACACAAAGTGAAATGAAATAGAGAGATAATTAATAAAAATTGGAGGTTTTCTCCATCATGACATGAAATGTGGCCTTTTACATGGAAAAGACTGTTGCAGGGATTCTAATAACTGATAAGCAGAAAAAATATGTAACATATGCTTTGCATATGGTTTATTGCTACTAGGATGCGGTGAAAGCAAATAAGATCTTGGAAGGAAAGTTTCTCTTTTTATTTCTACCTTTTAATATGAGGTTGCTATTTGTTTTGCTTTTGCTAATTTAGGGAGTAACTAGCTAACCCAAGAAGAAGAAGATAAAATCCTTTTCAGTGGAATCCAATTCCCCCAAGATCTAAAGCAAGAGGAATTTTAACATAAAAATAATAATCAGGTAAGATTTGTCTCTAAGTCTATGAAGGAAAAAGAAACAAAGAAAAATCAGAGTAAACATTATTGTAATATAGTATTTTATGATTTTGTTCCTTTTTTCTTATTGTAATAATATGGATCAACTTTAAATAAGCCAATTAACTCTTTCATTAAAGACATTTTATCATTTTAGATAGAGTGAGAAGCTAAAAATACTAGAATTAAAATTACTGCCTAAGGAACTCTATTCTTTCAAATTCAAAGCTGCAAAAGTAACTTATGAACATAAGCAAAAGTAACTTATGAACATAAGCAATATATGCCAGGTATATAGGTATGTATGTGTGTGGTTTATCTGTGTGCACAGGTGTGTGCTTAAATATATGTGAACATAGAAGTGCTTGAGGTCTTTTGAAGCTAAAGTTGCTGTTGCTGAATAAAGAATAAATGGGGAATTTATGTTCTTAATAATTTTTAACCATTGATTCCTAGGGAAAATGTCCTAATATAAAGTTTCTTATTTTACTAATGTTACAGCTCATATAAAATAAACTTTGAGGAATATTCTAAGCCTTACACATTTTCGGGATTGAATTCTCAGACTTTTTTAAATGGAAAATACATATGTAAATTTTTTAACATAACATTCAGTTCTAATCACTTTCTGCCCCTACTGTGGTTTTCTTGAATCAGAAATGCTTTCAGATTAAATTAATTTTACATGTTTCCATAAATAACTGTAATAATCATCACTCACCATTCAAGCATACCAAAGTATATCTCAATATTCATATCAATTCACCAAATTGAAAGAAATATCAATTTAACTCAAAATCATAAGGAGAAATGTGGCAGTTTTCAAAACAAGTTACTCAAAATATTTAGATTATTGAGAAAAAAAGGCCTTCATCACCTAGAATTATTTGCATAATTAGTTTCTATTTCCATTTCACCTTAATTCCATTTCTCCTAATATAGATGTGCCTTGAGTGAATATAGGCTAGGCAACTTTCTGTTAATTGGATTAATATCTTTCATTTAAAAATAATATATTGTGATTTTTTTCCTGTGATTAAAATGTAAATTTATTAGATCTTACCTTTTAAACTTTTACACATATTTATGAAAAGTAAATTACTCTGAAGATAATTTTGGAGAGTATTTTCTTTACTTTGGGGATAAGACAGTGTATGTTTGAAAAAAATCAATTGCTGCCATAAAAAACAAACTCTTTCTGCACTGCCTGTTTAGATCTATTACAAACTTTAATGAGCAAGTAACTGCGTTTATGAACTACATTTCTGGCCAGCTCCATCTGCTTTCATTTTCCAAACAGCCTGGTGAAGCAAACACATAAGCAGGTAATAAAATATTTGACTGAATCACTACCTCTCGAGTACCACCAAAATAAAAATGCACTGTGGTGATATCTGGGCTTAACACTAGAGATTAAAATCTAGAATTATTTATTTTCAGAAGTTGAAATATCAGTATTCTTTAGCAAAATAAGAAAATTAACTAACGTACTTAATATGAGAAGAGTTTCAGCTATCATAATGTAAATAATAAAACAGAAATCCTAACAATCATTAGCTGAAATGACAAAGTGAAAGTCACAGTACAGGTCCAGATGGTTCTGATGAGTCAAATAATGTTCAGAATAGGGGAAATATGATTAAAGCAGCACAGAGATAACTATAAGTATTGGAAAAGATAAATATTCACCAAATTCAAATAATTTCTAAGCTAGGACAATGCTAACTGTTTTAAGTAGGAAAAGATCTTGGGTTCATATTTATTTACTTCACATAATAGAACATTTCTGATAATGAACCACTTCCTAGGAATTTAGTTTTTTGGCTTAAAATATGAAACTCCTGTAATGGTAGATTGCATGCAAATAGGATGTCATTTTTCACTTCTATGTATCCATACCGCTTTGCAGTTTTACTCTGCTTCTCTTCCAATAAGGGTACATACAATAGGCTAGTCATTAAATTTGGGATGGCCTTGTGACTTTGGTCAAATGTGTTCTCAAGAGGCCTTCTTTGGTTCTACTCTCTTCCCTGGATCACTGCCAATATTCCATATGAACATTTCCAGCCTAGACTTTTAGAAGATGGAAGACACTTGGCCCAGTTACTCACATTGCCTCAGCCCACAGACAAACACCAGCCATATGAGTGAAGCCAGAGTAGACAGTCAGCTCAGGAAACCTGCCAACTGATCTCAGACACATTGAAAACTTAAGTCAGCCAAGTCTGGTCTAGATTTGCAGAGCTATCCACCTGCCCCACAGGCTCATGAGTGATATGAATGATTGTTGCCTTAAGGTTTGGTAAACTAGGGCCTACCAGTTGGCCTCTGTTTTTGTAAATGAAATTTTAATAGAACACAGCCCCATCCATTTCTTTATATATTGTCTGAAGCTGTTTTCTCACTATCACGGCAGAGTCAACTAATTACAACAGTGATCCTATGACCTTAAAAGCCTAAAATAATCACCAACTAGTTAGTCATTTACAGAAGATATTTGCTGACCCCTATTTTAAGCCACTGCATTTTGAGGTGAACTGTTGCCCAGAAATAAGTAAATATAGTCATTTATATATATTTCCAGAAATGGTTGCTTCTATTAAATAATATTATATTATCTTATTATTTCTAATTTATAATAAATCTAGACTTTTGGATTTTATATCTGTTAAACAAATATTTAATTATTGAGTACCTAACATAAACCATCACAGTCAGATGCTGGTGATACTGAATTGCACAGACAAAAATACTTTCCTTCATGCAGCTTAACTTCTAGGGCTTAGTGACAAACTGAATGTAAATCTACACTTACAAACACATTATATACATATATGCATATATACATACACATATTTAGGGAACTTATTGAGTTATAATCTCACATGGTGAAAAGTAGAATTATACCCAATGCAATTGAGAGGCTATGAGGGAGTTAGGGAGGCAGCAAAACCGCTGTAAGTTCAAGGAAACACTTAAGGCAGATAAAGTAGTGAGCTTTATAGCTAATAAGAAAACAGGCTCAAGAAGAAGAAATGGCAAGTTTAGTAGTCTTAAAGTAAAGTCAGATCTAAACCACAGAAAAAAGTGAGTAAGAAGTGTAATAAAGGCTGAGAGCAAGAGATAATGAGTTGCTGTGAAGAGTACTGTGACAGATACTATAAGCTTGTGTTGACCAATAAGTTAAGACACTACTGAACTCTTGCAATGCAGCTAGTTCAACATGTGGTATTATGGTAATGTAAAATGTGTAACAGATTTTGAAGATTTAGAATGAAAAAATAAATGTTAATATCTCAATAAATTTCATGCTAATTACATGTAGAAATGATAATAAGTAGTATCACATTGTCAAAAGATGACAGAATTGGAATCGAATGAAGGTAACACATAGAGGTAGTGAGAAATATTCATATTTTGCATGCATTTTGAGGGTGGAGACAATGATATTTGTGGATATTTTGAAAGTGCATTATGAAGAAAGGCCTATGGTTTCAGTTCAGGCAGTTCACGCAACTGAAAGAATGTGAGTCAATTACTGAGATGGAGAGGGCATGAAGAGGAGCAGGCTTGGTGTAAGAAGGATTCAATTTGAGACATGGTAAGACTGAAAATGTTGAGTAAAAATTTGGATAAATTATCTGTATTTCAAAAGCAAGACAGGGGCTGAGTATTGCACTTTTGTGACTCATTTGCATGTAAGTGGGATATAAAGTTCGCAGAATGAATGAGTGAGCATGGAAAGAGAAGGACAGCCATTCTGAAGTACTGCCCCAGTGCACCCTTAACCTTACTTGTCAGAGAAGTGAGAGAAAACCAGTGAATGGAACTGAGAAGATCACCCTAGTGAGGAAGGAAGAAAAGCAGAAATTTGTGGGTGGAATGGAAGGAAAACATTTCAGGGAATCAGGAATGATGCTCTGGGTCAAATAGTTCAGAAGAGATCTAAAAATCAGTCAATGTATTTTGCAGTCTATAATTGCAAAATATTTTGCTAAGAAAAGCTTTGGTTAAGTGTTAGAAATGAAATGGGTTAAAGGAGGAAACAGAGGAAAAATGGAGATAGTGAATAGTGATAACTGAATCTGGGGGTTTTGCTACTAGGAAAAATAGGCAGAGGAGGTGGGGTCAGGATAGCAACTATCTATTGCAGAGGTGTTCTGCCACAGGAATAAGGGTTCTGAGTCCCATTTCAGGCTCCCTAGCCCAGGTCTGGGACTGGAAAGAGGAGCTCCCAGAACATTTGGCTTTGAGAAAACAGGGCTTAACTGCAGGAGCCCCAAAGAACTGGGAATAAGACAGTTCACTATTAGAAAGCAGAAAGTAAAGAACCAGAGAGCCTCTTGATGAAAGTGAAAGAGGAGAGTGAAAAAGTTGGCTTAAAACTCAACATTCAGAAAACTAAGATCAAGGCATCTGGTCTTATCACTTCATGGCAAATAAATGGAGAAACAGTGGAAACAGTGACAGACTTTATTTTGGGGGGGTTACAAAATCACGGGGGATGGTAACTGCGCCATGAAATTAAAAGATGCTTACTCCTTGGAAGAAAAGTTATGACCAACCTACACAGCATGTTAAAAAGCAGAGACATTAGTTTGCCAACAAAGGTCCATCTAGTTTGTGGTTTTTCCAATAGTTATGTATGGATATGAGAGTTGGACTATAAAGAAAGCTGAGCGCTGAACAATTGATGCTGAACCTAGTGTCGGAGAAGACTCTTGAGAGTCCCTTGTACTGCAAGGAGATCCAATGAGTCAATCCTTAAGGAAATCAGTCCTGAATATTCATTGGAAGGACTGATGCTGAAGCTGAAACTCCAATCCTTTGGCCTGATGTGAAGAACTGACTCATTGGAAAAAACCCTGATGCTAGGAAAAACTGAAGACAGGAGGAGAAGGGGATGACAGAGGATGAGATGGTTTCGTGTGTTGGGGGAGTTTGTAATTTCTTCAGTTCTGTTTCCTCGCAACAAAAGTTTGAAGTGACAGATGGACCAACATTACAACCTTCAGATGGACCAGTGTTACAGCTCCATGTTACAGCTCAGTTTCATTTAGAAAGTAAAGGAAAATACATCCTTGAAGTGTGAGGGCATGCTGACCCAAAAGATGCAAAGAGAAGAGAGGCCCTCCCCCCAGCCCAATTTTGGTTCCTCTTTTTATGTTTTTCTCCTCCCTCTGGGCCTGCCCTATGTAAATTGGGCTAACCAGGAGTGCTGTTTGTTCTACCTGAGGTCCTCACTCCGGTCCTTGGACCCTCCTTTGTTCTATTTCCACAGGCTTTCCATTCCTTGTCTTTTAGCCACCGCCATTCTGGACTCCTTCTTCCTATTCTACCTACCTAACAAATGACATCACCGACTCAATGGACATGAGTTTGAGTGGGCTTCAGGCGTTAGTGATGGACAGGGAAGCCTGGTGTGCTGCAGTCCATGGGGTCACAAAGAGTTGCACATGACTTAGTGACTGAACAGATTAGAGAGCACACATGAAATTTCATACACACTAGGACCCAGGGTAAGAGCAGTCATTTGATAGGAGCTTGGGCCAGACTACCTGCTGGTCTTGGTGAGTGTCCTGGACAGGTGCGGGTCAGCTGTGGCTCACCTGGGGACATAGACGCTGGTGGCAGACATAGTGGGGAACACTCAAATGTGTGAACACTCCTGGCAGCTGCTGTGTTGGCTCCATAGCACCAAGACCTGGCCACACAAAAGAGCCTATAGGCACCAGTTCTGGGACACCTCAGGCCAAACAACCAAGTGAGGACACAGTCCTAACTATCAAGAGACAGGCTGACTAAAGTCTTCCTGAGCCTACAGCCATTTCAAGACATGCCACTTCACACAGCCCTGCCCACCAGAGGGCTAAGATACAGCTCCACCCACCAGGGAATAGGCACCAGCCCCTCCGTCAGGGAAGCCTGCAACTGTCCTTAGACTATCTTTGCCTACTAGGGGACAGACATCAGACACAAGAAAACCAGAATCCTGCAGCCTGGGACCCAGACTGCCCACAGCAGGCCAGACCCTAACTTGGAACAGTTCAGTTCAGTTCAGTTCAGTCGCTCAGTCGTGTCCGACTCTTTGTGACCCCATGAATAACAGCACGCCAGGCCTCCCTGTTCATCATCATCTCCCGGAGTTCACTCAGACTCACGTCCATCGAGTCCATGATGCCATCAGAAGTAGATGTTTTTCTGGAAGTCTCTTGCTTTTTCCATGATCCAGCAGATGTTGGCAATTCGATCTCTGGTTCCTCTGCCTCTTCTAAAGCCAACTTGAACATCAGGGACAAGCAAGGCACAAACAGTGCACAATTGCAGACCAACACAAGCTTTAGGACAACCGGGACCCCCATACTCAACCGTGTCAGGAACAGGCCCTCCACCTCACCCAACGATGATCTGAAATGAGCTCTGGAATCCCTTGGACACGGAGTCAGACTCCAGGAAACATTTCTGCCCGCCAGTAGTCTAGCACTAACCCTAGTGTCGTGAGAGGGCAAAAGCCCCAGAGTCTTCAGGACCCTGATTTCACACACAAGTGAAGTGAGTGAAGCCAGTCCTGGGTCCCCCTTGGGTTCTGCAGCCAGCTGTCTTGTGGCCAGGTTCTGCTATACAGCAGAATCTGCACAAGGCAGGGCCTGGCAACCAGTCAGGCTTGGTGACGGCAAAGCCTACAGACTATCCACATAGTCAGTCTGCCCAAACAGAAAGACTCATACACCCCTCTTAAGGGGAATCCCGAGACCATAGAGCTTAGGTAACCACAGGGGAGTGCAAGCAGAATCTGCACAAGGCAGGGCCTGGCAACCAGTCAGGCTTGGTGACGGCAAAGCCTACAGACTATCCACATAGTCAGTCTGCCCAAACAGAAAGACTCATACACCCCTCTTAAGGGGAATCCCGAGAGCATAGAGCTTAGGTAACCACAGGGGAGTGCACTGCTGTAATGCACAGGACACCTCCTACCGAAAACCACTCCTCCAAGGTTGAAAAACATAGCTAACCTAACACACACATAAGAATACAAATAGCAATTTAGACTAAATGAGGTGGCAGAAGAATATCTTTAGGATGAAGGAACAAAATAAAAAACCAGAAGATGAGCTAAGTGAAGTAAATTGACCATCATAAATGTCTACAAATAATAAATGATGGAGAGGATGTGAAAAAAGGGAACCTTCCCACACTGTTGGTAGGAACATAGATTGGTACAGCCACTATGGAAAACAGTATGGAGACTCCTTAAAAAACTATGAAGGTACCACATGATCTAGCAATCCCACTCCTACGCATATATCCAGAAAAGACAAAAACTCTAATTCAAAAAGAAATATGTACCCCAATGTTCACTGCAGTGCTGTATACAGTAGCCAAGATGTGGAAGCAATATAAATGCCTGCTGCCAGGTGAATGGATAAAGTTGTGTTTTATATGTATATACAATGGAATATTATCCATTAAAAGAATGAAAGAATGTTATTTGGAGCAACACAGTTGCACCTAGGGATTATCATAATAAGTGAATTAAGTCAGACAGAGGAAGACTTCTTAAGTGATTAAGTGATCATTTATTATTAAGTTATACAAATATCACTTGTTTGTCTTAAATGCAATCTAAAAAAGGAGACACAAATGAATTTATTTACAAAAAATAGACTCACAAACACATAAAGCAAATTTATGGTTACCCAAAGGGATGGGATGAGAAGGGATAAATTAAGAATGGCATTAACAGATACACACTAGAATGTATAACACAGATAAATAACAAGGACCTACTCTTTAGCACAGGAAATTATATTCAATATCTTATAGTACCTATAAAGAATTTGAAAATATATATATATATAAATATATATAACTTTGTGACATAAAGCAACAAAAATGTGTTTGCTTACATGTGTGTAGGTTATAAGTCTGACTGAATCACTTTGCTGTATACCTGAAACATTATAAACCAACTATATGACCCAGCAATTCCACTGCTGGGCATATACACCAAGGAAACCAGAAGTGAAAGAGACACATGTACCCCAATGTTCATTGCAGCACTGTTTATAATAGCCAGGACATGGAAACAACCTAGATGTCCATCAATAGATGACTGGATAAGAAAGCTGTGGTACATATACACAATGGAGTATTACTCAGCCATTAAAAAGAATACATTTGAATCAGTTCTAATGAGATGGATAAAACTGGAGCCGATTATACAGAGTGAAG
>SJYT01062844.1:54908-163882 GCA_006410635.1 Cephalophus harveyi
CTTGCTTCTATCACCAGTCACATGCACAACTGGGTATTGTTTTCGCTTTGGCTCCATCCCTTCATTCTTTCTGGACTTATTGCTCCACTGATCTCCAGTAGCATATTGGGCACCTAATGACCTGGGGAGTTCCTCTTTTGGTATCCTATCATTTTGCCTGTTCATACTGTTCATGGGGTTCTCAAGGCAAGAATACTGAAGTGGCTTACCATTCCCTTCTCCAGTGGACCACGTTCTGTCAGCCCTCTCCACCAAGACCCGCCCGTCTTGGGTTGCCCTACAGGCATGGCTTGGTTTCATTGAGTTAGACAAGGCTGTGGTCCTTGTGTGATTAGATTGACTAGTTTTCTATGAGTATGGTTTCAGTATGTCTGCCTTCTGATGCCCTCTTGTAACACCTACCATCTTACTTGGGTTTCTCTTACCTTGGGTGTTGGGTATTTCTTCACGGCTGTTTCAGCAAAGCACAGCCGCTGTTCCTTACCTTGGAGGAGGGGTATCTCCTTACCGCCACCGTTCCTGACCTTCAACAGGACCTCCTGTGCCTGCGCAGCCACGGATCCTTGTGTTGCTCCTCCCAGCCGCCGGCCCTGGCCTTGGGCATGTGTGGCTCCTCCCAGCTGCCGCCCCTGGCCTTGGGCCCGGGGTGGCTCCCCGGGGTCACCGCCCCCGGCCTCAAGCTCGAAGGGGCCTCTTCCGACTGCCCCCGACCTCGGACGCGAGGTGTCTTCTCCTGGCCGCCACCGGCCCCGGATGCTGGATAGTTCCACCCAGCTGCCGCCTCACTGAATTCATGACCCAACTCTAACCTGAAATGATGTTTCCCCTAATTTTTCTTTTTATACAATTTAACCATATTTTAGAACAGTCTTCGGTTTATAGAAAAATTGGGCAGAAAATACAAAAAATCCATATATTCTCCTACTTCCAAATCCACACACATTTTCCTATATTATTAATAACATTTTGCAGTAATTAGATATTTGTTACAACTGATGTCAGTTTTTATTAATTAAAGTCCACAGTCTACATTAGGGTTCATTCATTGCTTTACATTCCATGGGTTGTGATAAGTGTGTAATATGAATAAACAATTATAGCATCATACAGAATAGCTTCAGTGTCCTCAAATCTCCCATGCTCCACTTATTCACCCCTCCATCCCTTTTACTGTGTTTTTAGCAATCACTGATCTTTAAGCTGTCTCCATACTTTTGCCTTTTCCAGAATATCATACAGTTGGAATTACATATGTAGCCTTTTCAGATTGGCTTCTTTTGCTTAGCATTTGAAGTTCTTCCCTATCTTTTTGTAACTTCATGGCTTATGTATTTTTAACTATTCCACTATATGGATGTACCTCATTTTATGTATCTACTCATTTATTAAATGGGCTTCCCAGGTGGTGCTCACAGTAAAGAACCTGCCTGCCAATGCAGGAGACAAAAGAGATGCGGGTTTGATCCCTGGGTGAGAAAGACCCCCTGGAGGAGGAAATAGCAACTGACTTCAGTACTCTTGCCTGGAGAGTACCATGGACAGAGGAGCCCACAGTCCATAGGGTTGCAAAGAGTTGAACATGACTGAACTGACTTAGCACTCACCTATTAAAGGACATTGTTATCGCTGTCAAGTTTTGGCAATTATAAGTAAGCATGCTATAAACATTCTTGTACAGCTTTTTGTGTGGGCATGAACATTCAGTTCCATTTTTGTAAATACCAAGGAGCATGATTTTTGGCTCTTAAAGTAAGAGCATACTTAGTTTTGTAGAAACTGGGAGTTTTCCAAATTGGCTGTACCATTTTGCATCACCACCAAAAATGAATGAAAATTTCTGTTGCTCCACATCACCAACATCTGGTGTTGTTACTTTTAGCCATCCTAACAAGTGTGTAGTCATATCTCCTGGATGTTTTAATTTGCAATTACAGGTATCCTCCACTTTTCAAAAGTTCACTTTATACCACTAGGCTTTTTACAAGACCTATATTAGTTCTTGTTTTTGCTAATTGAAGAAATCCAAGAGGATTTTCACTTTCATAATAAAAGTTAATTGTTTGTTTTACACCATTTTGGTTTGCAAAAGATTTCATAGGAATCTCCTGCTTTTGGAAAGCAAGGGAAAGTTGTACATGTTTTGATGTTAAGTATGATGTTGAACATCTTATTTATGTCTATATCCTCAGAATCACCTGCTGGGAATTTCTCTGAAGTATTTTTAATAAAAACTATGTCCTATTCCTTCCTAGGGCTTCATGAAGACAAACCTTTAAGAATAAGTTTATAATAGCATTTTAGTTTTGATAGTTATTATAATGTAATCCTCTAATTTTACTTTTTAAAATAAAATGTATACATTGCATAGATAAAAGAGACTTTTACCTATTATACAAATAATTGTTCCAATTATTTACTTTGTAGTTATATGAAAATAGGATCAATGAAATAAATAAATGGAAACCCTATTAAAAAGTACAAACATTCCAACACCATCAGCTTCTATGTGAGAATAAGGTTTCATTTCATGTGCCACTGAAAACTTGCTTTGAAATATTTCTATAAAATAACATTAATATGTTCATGAAGAGAGAAAATCAAACTTTAGCTTCAAGATATATTGAAACGGAGTTATCACATATTATCAAGTTTTTATATAATTTTCTATATCCAACAGAAAACATTAAATTCAGCATTTAAGCAGACTAAAATTTTTGTGGGCTTCTCAGGTGGCGCTAGTGGTAAAGAAACTGCCTGCCAAAGCAGGAGATGTAAGAGACACAGACTCCATCCCTGAGTGTAGAAGAATCCCTGGAGGTGGAAATGGCAGCCTACTCCAATATTCCTGCCTGGAGAAGCCCTGGGCTATGGATCCTGGTAGGCTTCAGTCAGAGTCGCAAAGAATTGGATACAACTGAAGTGATTTAGCACACACACATGATTATTTTGTGGCAAACTGGGTCATTGGACTTTCATCATTTTCATTCTGAAAGATGGCTAATTAAAGCAACTTATGCTGATTGTTCATTCGCTAAAACAAAATTTATTATAAACAATTATAATAATCTAGCTTAAAGTTTGGAGGATCTCTTCTGTGGAATAGAAGGTAATCAAATCTGTATTGTACCTACAATCTTCAGTCAACCCAACCAACTGTAGAGCTTCCAGACACAAAATTAGACACATTATTTTTTTTCTTTAATGCACTCCCTAAAATATTACCAGTTAGTTCATTTTGCTGATGTAGTCTTCAAAATTCACAAAGTTTATTCATTTCTTCTACACCAAAGTGTAGAGATAGAATACAGTATTTAAATTTGGAAAAACAAAGCATCATGTTCTGACTTCATTATTTCCAGGCTACATCAAGTTGGATAAATTCCTTTATCTTTTCTGAAGAGTCTTCTCAAATTAAAAGTGAAAAATAAGATGCTTATCTCAGAAAGTTGCTATCAAAGCCAGATGAGATGAAGGGCTTCCCTGGTGGCTCAGTGGTAAAGAATCCACCTGCCAATGCAGGAAACATGAGTTCCATCCCTGACCTGGGAAGATCCCACATGCCACAGAGAAACTAACCTGTGCACCACAAGTACCGAGCCTGTGCTCTGGAGCCCAGGGAGTCACAGCTACTGAAGCCCACGTGCCCTGAAGCCCATGTCCTGCAACAAGAGAAGCCACCATAATGAGAAGCCTGCACCACAACTAGAGAAAAGCCTGAGCCACAACAAAGACCCAGCAGAGCTAAAAATAAACGTTAAAAAAATCAGATGATATGAATATGAAAAATTTCTTAGTAAATGATAAACACAACTGTTGACATGTTACTCTTTTATATGCATACCCTCATAACTCTGGTTGCAACTGTTATTATATTATGCATAAATTGGTACACTTTCACAACCAAATTTTCTCATTTTCTAACTTATCTTACAGATAAAATTGGAGATAATATTTCTAAACAGTGTACATTGTATGTCATACATATTGAGAAATAGGCATAAAATACAAAAGGAACTACATCATTAAATTAACACTCGTTTGATTGAAATAGGGCTTCCCTGGTGGCTCAGAGGTTAAAGCATCTGCCTCTGATGCGGGAGACCTGGGTTTGATCCCTGGGTCGGGAAGATCCCCTGGAGAAGGAAATGGCAATCCACTCCAGTATTCTTGCCTGGAGAATCCCATGGGCGGAGAAGCCTAGGAGGTTACAGTCCACGGGGTCGCAAAGAGTCGGACACGACTGAGCGACTTCACCTCACCTCACCTGATTGAAATATGATTGAATTGCATTTTCTTTTCTATATTTTTGATGTAAAAACATATTTTTCATGGCATATACATAAATCTCATAATCAGCAAAGAGACTCTAATTATAATTTAGTTAAAAGAAATACCTTTTTGAAATGCATATCCTTTTCTCAAAATAATATCCATGTTAAATCATAGGAATTCCCTGGTGGCTCAGATGGTAAAGAATCTGCCTGCAATATGGGATACCTGAATTCAGTTCCTTGGTCTGGAAGATCCTCTGGAGAAGGAAATGGCAACCCACTCCAGTTTCTTGCCTGGAGGATTCCAAGGACAGAGGAACCTGGTGGGCTACAGTCCTTGGGGTCACAAGAGTGGACACAACTGAGTGACTAACACTTTCACTTAAATCATAATGCATATTTATTTAAAACCAGTATTCAACTATTGATATTATATGCCCACCCTTAGCTTTCATAAGTTTATAACAAAGTTTTTGTCTTCAAAATATGTCAAATAAACATATATTATAGATTTAAATGAAAAAATGAGACAAGTTAGTAGAAGTTAATGTATTACTACAACATAGAGTTAATCTCCAAAGGATACAGCCTCTCTTTCAATATAAACATCCTTAAAAATCATTATGCTAAATAAGCCATTTCAAGAGGAAAAAGTGTCCCCAGTCCCAGGTATTATGTTACATGAGGAAAGAACACCTTTGTTTAAGAATATGGGCTTAGAAACAGAGATATAAAACAGATTGTTGAGCACTCTGATGGTGCCAGTCTAGCTTGGCTATGATGGTCATAATAGTGTCGTTTGTCAGCAGCCTTCCCCTTCTCCTCTACCACTGAGTAAGCAGCTTACAGAGTAAAGCCAAAAGCTGAGATGCAATATTAGATACCATCTGTGTTGCTCATCTGATTTCAATCCAAATCGTTCTCAAGCCAATCGTGGAACCAAGTGAAGAATTTGATTGTGATTAGGGTGAGGAGTAAAAAAGACACAAAGCTAGAAGATCAGCATCTAGCTGCCAGGCACAAAAAGGTGGTTTGCATGTTTTGAAAATTACATTTTGAAAGATTTTTGACCTAGAAAATCATAACATGCACAGAGCTGGACAAAAATGGAAATAAATGCATATGGCTGTGCAAGTGAACACTCACATTGTATAAGTAATTTTTTTAATGTCTACTTATTTCTACAATGTATTCTTTCTAATTATTTTAGCAAAATAGCTGATAGTGCTGAAATATGGGATAATAAAAATTGCATGCATCTCTCTGTGATGTAAAAATTTAATTCTGAGATACTTATTTCCTTAAATACTTGAGGACTGCAAGCAAATAAGAAATCAGTGTATAGACCTGTGTCCTAGTGATAGACATCTGCTCTGCACGTGAGCCACTACTGAGTCATCTTCAAAGCATATAAAGTAGCCATTTGTTTGTTTTATTAAGCTACATTTAAAAGAATGAAATTAGAATACTCACTAACACCACACATACACACACAGAGAAACTCAAAAAGGATTAAATAAATGTACAACTGGCCACTATAAAACTCTTAGAAGAAAACATAGGAAGAACATTATTTAACATGAATCACAGTAAGATCTTTTTTGACTCATCTCTTAGAGTAATGAAAATAAAAACAAAAATAAACAAATGGAACTAATGAAACTTAAAACTTTTGGTACAGCAAAGTAAACCATAAACAAGATGAAAAGACAACCTTCAGAATGAAAGAAAATATTTTCAAATGAGGCAATCGACAAGGGATTCATCTCTAAAATATTCAAACAGTTCAATAAGAAAAAATAAATAAACAACCCAATCACAAGATGGAAGGAAAACCTAAACAGACATTTCTTCAAGAAAGAAATACAGATAGCCAAGAGACACATGAAAAGATGCTTAACATGACCAATTATTAGTGAAATGTAAATTAAAACTTCAATGAGATATCCTCTTCCACTTCTCAAAATGGCCATCATCAAAAAATCTACAAACAGTAAATGCTGGAGAAGGTGTGGGAATGTGAATTGATAGAGCCACTATGGGGAACAGTATGTAGGTGCCTTAAAAAACTAGAAATAGAACTACCATATGACCCAGCAATTCCACTACATGACATGTACCCTGAGAAAACCATAATTCAAAAAGACACCTGCACCCCAGTGTTCACTGCAGTACTGTACTACACTAGCCACAACTTGGAAGAAACCAAAATGTCCATTGACAGATGAATGGATAAAGATGTGGTACATATAAACCACAGAATATTACTCAGCCATTAAAAGGAACAAAACTGGGTTATTTGCAGAGATGTGGATGGACTTAGAGACTGTTACACGGAGTGAAGCAAGTCAGAAAAAGAACCACAAATACATTAATGCATATATGGGGAATTTACAAAAATGGTACAGATGATCCTATTTGCAGGGCAGGAATAGAGACACACACATAGAGAACAGATGTATGGACATAGAGTGAGGGGAAAGGGTACTGGGAGGAACTGAGAGATTGGGATTGACATATATACCATGTTTCATTAAAAAGCAGAGATATTACTTTGCTGACAAAAGTCCATCTAGTTAAAGCTATGGTTTTCCCAGTGGTTATGTATGGATGTGATTTGGACCATAAAGAAAGCTGAGCACCAAAGAACTGATGCTTTTGAACTGTGGTGTTTGAGAAGAATCTTGAGAGCCCTTTGGATAGCAAGGAGATCAAACCAGTCAATCCTAAAGGAAATCAGTCCTGAATATTCATTGGAAGGACTGATGCTGAAGCTGAAGTTCCAACACTTTGGTCACCTGATGCAAAGAAGTGATTCATTGGAAAAGACCCTGATGCTGGGAAAGATTGAGGGCATGAGGAGTAGGAGAGGACAGAGGATGAGATCGTTGGATGATATCACTGACTCGATGGACATGAGTCTGAGCAAACTACAGGAATTGGTGATGGACAGGGAAGCCTGGCATGCTGCAGTCCATGGAGCTGGAGAGAGTCGGGCATGACTGAGGGACTGAACTGAACTGAACTGATGTTTAAAATAGACAGCTAGTGGCTACCTTGGAGAAGGCAATAGCAAGCCACTCCAGTACTCTTGCCTAGAAAATCCCATGGATGGAGGAGCCTGGTAGGCTGCAGTCCATGGGGTCGCTAGGAGTCGGATGCGACTGAGCGACTTCACTTTCACTTTTCGCTTTCACACAATGGAGAAGGAAATGGCAACCCACTCCAGTGTTCTTGCCTGGAGAATCCCAGGGACGGGGGAGCCTGTTGGGCTCCTGTCTATGGGGTCGCACAGAGTCGGACACGACTGAAGCGACTTAGCAGCAGCAGCAGCAGTGGCTACCTGCTGCATAGTACAGGGAGCTCTGCTCAGTGCTCTGTGGTGACCGAGATTGCTGGGATGGGGAGGTGGGGAGGAGGGTGGGAGGGAGGTCTAGGATGGAGGGATGGATGTATACATACAGCCGATTCACTTTGTGATTCAGCAGAAATTAACACAATATTGTAAAGCAACTATACCCCATATATATATATATATAAGGAATACTTGAAAAGAAGGTTAGTCACATCACTTTTATCTATTTTGACCATTGCTGGCTATTTTGGGGGGTTGAAGATAAGTTATTGGCTATTTTTGTCTATTATCATCATATTTTCAATCCTTTGTGTTTTTTCACAACATTTTGAGCTGTGTTCTTGTTTTTTTGGGTAGGTGGTGATATTGGGCAATATGGCAAGAGTAAGATAAATATTTATAAATATAAAATATTATTAAATTTGTGTTGGTTATTTTAAACATCTTTTATTATATAAAAATAATGAAAGACAAATATTTGCCTTTGGATACCAACAAACTATATCATTTTAGGGCTCAAAAAATTATCTCCACAGGCATTACCCAATAAAGTACACTGAACACTTTGTATTATTGCAAATTATTGGAATCATGTATGTAAGCTCTATAATGTATTTAAACATTAATTCATAAAGAAAAAAGTATAGAAGTGGTTCTATGAATTCTCTTCCCCCAAGATTTGCCAACTTTTATGGAAAGAGATATTTTTAATCAACAAAATGAATGTGATGAGTTAAATATATGATTTTCAATATGACACTGAAATTTAAAAATCACTTTCATTAAGAAACACTATGGTATATTATCAAAGCTTATAATATATACAAATGTTGTTAAGAGGCATTTTAAAAATGTGGTCAGCAGCAAGTGTTCTAGGAGATATTGTTCTTGTTTGTTTTTTCACAGTGGTATTTTCCAATTACATTCTACTTTAAGGAGAGGTGTATTAGGTTTGAGGGCAAAGATTGTTTCTGATATTTATCTTCTAAGTGACATTTATCTTGCTAGGAAAATATTTTAACAAGAACATAGAATGAGAAATGCATCGCCATGAGCTAGTTATCAAGGTTTCAATGTTGAACAATCTTCTTTAAATGAAATGATCTGGAACAAGTTTGATTCTATGAGGAAAACTATGTCTAACTCTCTGTAACATGGTTGCTCTTATTAATGAAGTTAAATTTTGATTTTATGACTTCATATTACAATACTGCAAAATTGTATTAAAAAGTTTGTATACTTTAACCTCAAATGCATTAACTCTCAGAGCAGGTGTTATTACTGTTTCTATTAATAGGAAACTCCAGGGAAAGCACTTACCACAGTGCCTGCTTTAAAATAGTGCTCACTGAATAATGTCTACTATCCTTGTTACTTTTCAACATACACTCTACCCAAGTTCTCTTTTCCTAAGTTATACATTATTAACATCTCAAGAAGAAATTAAACTTTCCTTTTTTTTTTTTTTGTTTCCACATATAAGAAGCTTGAAAGCTGCCACTCTCTCCTAACAAGTAAAAAGCTGAACAAACTGAAATATCAACAATTCTTAGATCCACAAGAAAGATTTGAACATAAGGCAAATTGCTGCCCCCAACACTGGTAAGACAGAACAGCAAATACAGAAAAGTCATGACTTACCTGCATGGAAACCATCATGGGAATCCGCACTGAGTTAGGAAAACCTGAACTGTAATTGCTGGAGATTCAGCATAGACACCTCAGTCAAAACTCTGGGGTACCCAATTAACATGGGGAGCCCCTACAATTTTGTGAGATTTGCCTCGTACTGCTTCCACTGACTCCACAGTAGATATCAGAGTGAAATTTCCCCAGTCTTCCAGCAGTGAAGTGGAAAGGAACCATTTTAAAATATGCCAGAGCATTCTGTTCTTAACAAGGAATTTCCTCCAGGGAAACTAATGAGCCAAAGCCTGGGCTTCCAAGGTGGCTCAGTGGTAAAGAACCTGCCTGCCAAGCAAGAGACGAGGGTTTAATCCCTTGGTCAGGAAGATCCCCCGTAGGGGGAAATGGCAACATTTCCCAGCATTCTTGCCTGGGAAATCCCCTGGCAGAGGAACCTCAAGGGCTACCATCTATGGGGTCACAAAGAATCTGACATGACTTAGTGACTAAACCACCAATAAGAACACAACAAGGTAACTGATCTGGGGAAAGGGAATACCCATCTCCAGCCTGCTCTAGCCATCCTGCTGCTGCTGCTGCTAAGTCGCTTCAGTCGTTCCGACTCTGTGCGACCCCACAGATGGCAGCCCATTGGGCTCCGCCATCCCTGGGTTTCTCCAGGCAAGAACACTGGAGTGGGTTGCCATTTCCTTCTCCAATGCATAAAAGTGAAAAGTGAAAGTGAAGTTGCTCAGTCGTGTCTGACTCAGCGACCCCATGGACTGCAGTCTACCAGGCTCCTCCGTCCATGGGAGTTTCCAGGCAAGAGTACTGGAGTGGGGTGCCATTGTCTTCTCCCTAGCCATCCTATCTCACCTAAAAAGGAAGAGGGAAAAAATTAAAAACATTCATGATATTTACAGTGCAGAGGCTGAGACTTAAGTAAAAGGTGAGATTTAATTATGGGACTATAGACTGCTTCCCCTCCCTCCATATCTTACTACCACCTTAGGAAAGGCCTATTTGCAACAGCTTTTTTTACCTACCAGTTCATGTCAGCTGATCAAGAAAAATTACAAAGCATACCAAAATAACAAAATAAATAACACAATTTGAAGAGACACACCAAGCATCAGATTAGATTTATACTGAAGTATTCATTTTGAGGAGTGTTAATGTAAATGGTATTGTGTTCTTAATTCCAAATTCCACTTGTTCATTACTGATATATAGAAAAGCAATTGACTTTTGCTTGCTGACCTTGTACCATATAATCTTGGTGGAATGGCTTATTAATTCCAGGAGTATTTTTTGGTCAGTTCTTTTGGATTTTCTGCATGATCTGATTTTCTGACGATCTTATCTTCAAACAAGGGCTGTTTTATTTCTTTCTTCCCAATATGTATGCCTTTTATTTCCTTTTCTTGTTTCTTACTGTGTTAGCTAGAATTTTCAGCACAGTGTTGAAAAGAAGTAGCAAGAAAATACATTCTCACCTGATCTTAGTGTGAAAGTGTTAGTTGCTCAGTCATGTCCAACTCTTTGTGAGCCCATGTAGCCCACCAGGCTCCTCTGTTCATGGGATATTTCCAGGCAAGAATATTGGAATAGGTTGCCATTCCCTTCTCTAGGGGATCTCCCCAACCGAGGGATTGAACCCAAGTCTCTGGCACTACAAGTGGATTCTTTACCATCTGAGTCATCTTGGTACATACTCTTTATCGAGTTGAGGAAGCTTACCTTTATTCCTAGTTTAGTGAGAATTTTTATCATGAATGGGGGTTGGATTATGCCCAGTGCTTTTTCTGCACCTATTGATATGACTGTGTGATTTTCTTTTTTATTTTATTGATGTGAGGGATTACATTAATCATTTTTGGAATGTTGATGTAACCTTGCACTCCTGGGATAAAACCCACAAGTTCATGGTGTATAATTCTTTTTATATGTTGTTGGATTCAGTTTGCTAATAATTTTTGAGAATTTTTCATGCATGTTCAAGAAAGATCTTAGTCTTTAGTTTCCTTGTAATATCTCTGTTTCTGATATTTGGCTGACACTGGCCTCACATAATAAGTTCGGTAGCATTCCCACTAAGAGAACAAGTGAGAGCAGACTTTGTATTTCTTTCTTTTTTTCAGTTTGTTAAGACATGCTTTATGTCCTAAAATGTGGTATATCTTGGTGAATGCTATGTGAGCTTGAGAAGCATGTGTATTGTGCTGTTGTACTCTATAGATGTCAATTATACACTGTTGATTGATGATGTTGTTGAGTTCCATTATGCCCTCCCTGATTTTCTACCTGTCAAATCTTCCACCATATTCATAAAGGGAAAACATGAAAACACATTACCTTCAGTACAGGCTGTGGAAAAAACCCCAAAGTATAATTCAAGGAAATGAACAGTTTTGAGCATTAAATTGGTGTAGTTCCCTAATATTCTATTAATAGTATAATTGAAAGACAAATCTGCTTTTGTCTTTCTGCTTTCTACTTTCTTTAGATTGAGATAGGTATATATTTCAGAAAGAAAAAAATGTGTATATTTTAGACCAAATGATAAGACATTATTATAAAGTAGTTTTCACAACTGCTAGGACCAGGATTCCAATGGTAACAATATTCTTATCTCTTTTCATCTTTACCATCTAAAAGAAAATACTTCACTTCATTCTCCAAGAAAAATCAAGGATAACAAAGGAGATGAGAATAGAGAATTGGACAAAATGAATTCCAGAAACAGAAAAAAATCAAGTAAACTATAAACTTCTGAAATAATAAGGAAATAGTATTTTTCCTTTATTTTTTCCATAATAAGCATATACCCTGTCTCTTATACACATTATAATGAATCTGTACTATTTTAATGATATATAATTTTCTATAGCAAGTACTTTCTTCCCACTTGTTCATAGAATGCCAAGGTATGCATTAAAGTTACCTTAATAATTTTAAATTATTTAAAAATGAATGCAGCCACTTACACACATAATAAATATAATGTTAGCATTCAATAATAATAATAGTTAAGCAAATAATGAAAAGTCTAAATATAAGTGTTCATGGCAAAAGCTTTCATACAAGTTTGTCAGCTGGTGAAAAAAAAAAGAAAATTGAGGGATATCAAAATTGGATAAGAAACTAAGAAATTTCTTTTATCTGGATTTTTTTTGGGGGGGTTGTGCTATTTCTTATTCTTCAAACAGAATTCAAAAGAAACATCTTTTCAAATATGTAGCACCTTCTAATGTTATAAAATTAAACATTCAATACTGCAAATTGAGGTGAATTGCCACCATAAGATATACTGGCAGTCTTTATATAAACCAATTCCATTTATCTCCAGAAAATGTCCCAAATGTTTATGTATAATCTGAGCACTGCACTAGCTCTGGTGAAGATCATGCGATCATAGCACATTATCTAGCCTCAGAAGTCAGAGAGAAAGGGAGAGAGAGAGAGAGAATGGTCTTAATATGACACCTAGTATGTTTGCAGGATGAAAGAGGTGTTGGAGGAACAAGGAGAGAGCTGTTAGTTCTGCCCATGAAGGTGGATAAAGGACCAAATAAATGAAATGACATGTGTTGGGGCTTGAAATTTGAAAACAAAGTGGAAAAGGAAAGGGCATGGAATGAAAAGTGGAATGAAAAGGAAGAATATTTAGGATTTATGGCAGCTTTACTTCATAGGTAAAAAATAAAAACTTAAACAGCTAAACAGGTAAATGATAAAGAATTACAGACACTTGCAAAGATTCAAGAATAGACAGGGCCAAAGAGGCAAGTGTACAGCAGCAGCAGTGTAGGTCATGAGAAGGTGCAGTGTACAGAGAACTTAAATAACTGCTACATAATTGCTAAAGTAACTGTTGAGTTTCAAAATACATGGAAGCTTAAAACAACACATTTTTATTACTTTAAAAAACTTTGTATTCTACCTGGAAGAATATGTACACTCATTCAAGAACAAATTCACAACAGTTCAAAGTCATTCAGTGTTGCTTTGGGCACAGTTTGTGTCTCAAGCTGCTGTGGTAATTCATAGTCTAGTGTTTAAATAATAGATTAGATGTAAACAATGATTATACAGTGATTGTAAAGACAATGAGACAAAATCTGTGTTTCTTAATTTTCATTAAGTCCTTCATGAATCTGCATGGAGGTTTCACTTGTGTTTAAAATTTAAAGCAGTGAGTGAAGATTGTGGGTGCAATAATTTTCCTTTACTACAGATTATTTTAGTTAGTTATTTCTTCAATATTTAAACTTCTTTCTCTTTTTACTCTTTGTGTTTGGTAAAACTAAGAAAATGTGCATCAGTGGTGCAACTTGCTATATGCCTGAAATATATCTTTCAGAGATAGTCCAGTTTTAGTAAAATTCACTTATAAGTTATTGTGTATGCTGTGCTAAGTTGCTTCAGTCATGTCTGGCTCTCTGTACCCACCAGGCTCCATAGGATTCTCCAGGCAAGAGTACTAGAGTGGGTTGTCATGCCCTCCTGGAGAGGATCTTGCCGACCCAGGGATTCAACCTGCATCTCCAGCATTGGCAGGCAGGTTCTTTACCACTAGTACCACCTGGGAAGCCTTAAGAAGCACAGTTCATTCAGAATGAGTTATGATATTGTGAAACTATTACTGATGGCTGTAATGGATTGATTACAGGTAGATACTTTCTCATTTCAAAATAAATTAATTGAATGTAGAAGTGGTACTCTTCCCTTTTTTTGAATTATATTATTTCATGGTTCAAAAAAATTTTACTTAATTATTTTTCTACTGATACTAGTATAAAAATAAAATACAATAAAAGAAAAATTTCACTGCCTGCACTTTCTTGCTAGCCATTATTTTCAGTTCATTTCACAGTTATATCTGTATATAAACTTGTCATAATAGGAAGAAATACAAATTGTTCTGCTTCAGTTGTTCAATACTCTAGGTACACTCCACAGAGATTAGAAAACTTTTCTATGAAGGGCTAGATAGTTTTGTTAGCCATACTGTATCTGTAACAACTACTCAGTTCTGGAGTTGTATTATGAAGCTAGCCAGAGACAATACATTCACAAATGGGTGTGTCTACTTTCCAATAGAACTTGATTTACAAAAATGGCATGACTATTGGAAAAACAATAGCTTTGACTAGACGGATCTTTTTGGCAAAGTAATATACTGTATCTGTAACAACTACTCAGTTCTGGAGTTGTATTATGAAGCTAGCCAGAGACAATACATTCACAAATGGGTGTGTCTACTTTCCAATAGAACTTGATTTACAAAAATGGCATGACTATTGGAAAAACAATAGCTTTGACTAGACGGATCTTTTTGGCAAAGTAATGTCTCTGCCTTTTAATATGCTGTCCAGGTTGGTCGTAACTTTTCCTCCAAGAAGCAAGCATTTATCAGTTTTACTTCTTAGTAATGTAGATGGTAAAGCGTCTGCCTACAGTGTGAGAGACCTGGGTTCAATCCCTGGTTGGGAAGATCTCCTGGAGAAGGAAATGGCAGCCCACTCCAATATTCTTGCCTGGAAAATTCCATGGACGGAGGAGCCTGCTGGGCTACAGTCCATGGGGTCACAAAGAGTCGGACACAACTGAGAGACTTCACTTTCACCTTTAACGTAAGCTTGATAACTCCTTTTCTTGCTTGTTGGTTACTCTATGTCTTATTCTCTGAATGACCAAACAATAACCTTTTCTGAATCTTCTCAGCATTTCTAAAAGACTACAAGCATTGGTAAACAGTACTATTTAAATGCATTTTTAGGTTCCATACCTTTAAATTCTATTAAAATATGTTTGGGGTAAGAATCAGAAATCTGATTTTATTTTTTTAAGTAGGTACAGTGGTTCATGGATCAAATCTAAGAAAAACTTAGCATGTGTTTTTTTTTTTTTTTTAATCCTAGGTAATTCAGGAACAATAATAAAATAAATGTCACATGAATCTTATATATTACAAATAAGGCACTAGTTTTTTACTTCATTTGGTTACAAAGTTTTTGAATTTCCTATGTTAGTATTTGAAGTAACTATTTCAAAACCTAGGCTTCATTAAACAACATATGGTAATTTTTCTCATTTTGTTTCTTACTATTCTTAAAAAAAATAACATATTTAGGAGGAGAAGACTTATTGTGATGAAGACTGACTTTACAATGGGATGTCAGTAGTGAACCCTGTATTATATTGTTGCAGCCTTGGAATCATAAAAGAGAACAGATTGTCCTTGTCCAGAAAGTTTTGTCTTTAACACTTTATCAGAAGTTCACAGAGAAGACTAGGGAAAAAGTCTAACACCTTTTATTATTTACTTCACTTATAAATATCATAGAGGAAGAATAAAAGAACCTTAATGAATAGAAAGCATATTCAATCATTTCTCATCTCACACCAAATGAAGTTTATTACTCTGATTTCACACCACAGGCTTATAGAATTGTATCATCTCAATGGTCTTCTTGATTGAGAATAAATGCTTCATTAAATTTAAATATTGCAACCTAATAACAATAGTAAAACCAGAGAGAATAATGACTGACATTAAAAGGAGAACACATATCACTCTTTGGAACCTATTCAACTTCCAAATAAAATGCAAAATTTAATGTTCACAGTTGCATAATAAATGCAAAGAATTATGGTATGACATAAGGATATAAAATCAAACAATTTGAGAGCAGTTTTCAATGTAGAGAGATTTTGTTGTTTTTTTAATGGGAACTATAGAAGAAAGAACAAATAATTATAATCCCTAGATTACTAGCTTTGGCAACTAAGTGAATAGTAATAAACTGCCCTGAGATGAGCAATAATGAAGGAAGAACAGAGTGTGCCTTTTGAGAGGTGTGCAGACAGAGTTCATTTTTCTTTTTAACACATAGAGTTTAGGTGGTACTGGAGGACTCCATTTGGAGATGCCAAATAAGAAGTTGGTTCCTTAGATCTGGGACTCCAAAGAGTCTAGGCTGGAGATAATCCCCAAAACTATTTCCCAGCTTTCAGGTACAAATAATCAACGCCTTATGAACATTTTTTTATGTTTCAAAAAAACCCTAATAATTTAGTAGATTCCATGCCTAACCCCAAATATGCCATTATCTAAACCTGTAAACCATTATTCCCCCATTTCTTTACAAAATGGCATTTCTAATCATCTGGTCGATAGGCCAGGGACTTAAGGAACTCTTGCCTGAAAGCCATCTCTGACATTCTGGGGTTTCAAACACTCAAGCGTCCTCCTATATATTTGCTTCTCCTTTGTGCTACCATGAAAAACTGATCTGACAGCTTTACCATCTAAATGCTTATGAAATCCTATAATACCTATGAAATTTTATAACAATGTCTTACCTGCGATCTTAGCATAAATACTTAATTCTTAAACTGGACTGAAAATAGGTACTATCTATCCCTTCCTGTAATCCTATTTTATCTTGATTCACTTCTCCTTTCTTTCATTTCACCAATGACCAATTTTTCATTCAAAACTTCAATGCTCCTTATATATATATATAATCACTAGAACTTCTCAGGTGATACAGCAGTAAAGAATCCACCTGCCAATGCAGGAGACACAAGAGATGCAGGTTCAATACCTGGGTCTGGAAGATCCCCTGGAGTAGGAAATAGCAACCTGCTCCACTAATCTTGCCCCTAAAATTCCATGGACAGAGGAGCCTGGTGGGCTACAGTCCATGAGGTTGCAAAGAGTCCAACCCAATTGAGCATGAACACATGGGCAGTAAATAGATAGATAGGTATCTTTCAATGTAAAAATTGAAACTGAATTGAGCTACCTTCAGCAGCAAAAGAAATTATCAGGAATTATATGGGAGCATTCACAGAACTAACAGGAAGGCCAGAGAAACAGGTACAGAATAAAACAGAAAAATGTGGTTGTCTGGAATCTACATAGCATAATCAATTCAGCAGTTCCATATCATTCAGCTCATACCAAAATGAATGAGCTTCCATTTCACTTTCATATTTTAAAAATTCTGTTCAAAATTCATGTTTCAAGAAGAGAAAATAAGACTGGCCTAACTTGGATTATATATATATTCCCTGGCAAGTGAAAGGCAGGAAACTTGATCAACAACACTGCTAGCCCTTTACAGAGGAGAAGCGATAACTGTCCATCAGTAAATTAAATGGCTATTACAAAAGAGTCTGCAATTCATGATAGATGGCTAAAATTTTAAAACCCTATATACCAGTTCAGGGCCTTTATTCTGCTGCCATCACTGCCTGAAATATTCTATCCTCCTTTTAATAAGTAAATTCCCACTTTTGCTTGTGAATTAATATCAAATATATGTTCCCAGTGAAACCTTTTCCCATATCAGTTCTAACTTTCATATCTATTCACTGGGTCTAGTGTAATTTTCCTATATAACAATGATCACAGATTGCACTTAGCAATTTACTCGTATATTTATTTGATTAAGGTTAATGAGTTGGACCATCAAAAAGGCTGACCACTGAAGAAATGAAGTTTTTGAATGCTCAGGAGAAGCCTCTTGAGAGTCCTTTGGACTGCAAGGAGATACAACCAGTCCATCTTAAAGGAAATCAGTCCTGAATATTCATTGGAAGGACTGATGTTGAAGCTGAAACTCCAATACTTTGGTCACCTGTTGCAAAGAGCCGACACACTGGAAAAGACCCTAGTGTTGGGAAAGATCGTGGGCAAAAGGAGAAGAGGGCAGCAGAGAATGTTATGCTTAGATAGCATCACTAACTCAATGGACTTGAACTTGAGCAAAATCTGGGAGTTAGTGGAGTACAGGGAAGCTTGGTGTGCTGCAGCCCATGCAGTCAAAAAGGGTTGCATATGAGTTAGCAACTGAACAACCACAACGAGTATATCACTTTTATTTTTCAAATTGTATTCCAAGTACAAAACACAGTACCTCTCACGGAGCAGGTGCTCAACATACACTAGCTGAATAAATGAATAAGCATGTAGTTGCTCTTTGATAGCAGGAGGGTGAATGTAATCAAGTCAGTGTGGTATTGTTGAAAGAACAGTGGGACAAAATAGAGAGCCCAGAATTAGACCAACATAGTTAGCTGATCTTTGATAAAGGATCAAAAGCAGAGGAGCAAAGAAGATCTTTTTAACAAATGGTACATGAATGACTGCACATCCACACAAACACACAGAGAAAGAAAGAAAGAATCAAGGCACAAACCTTATACACTTCCAAAAACATTTATCCCCTAAGTATCACTGACCTAAATGTAAACCGCAAACTATAAAACTTCTAGAAGATAACATATGAGAGAACCTAGATGACCTTGAGTTTGAGTTTGGGCTTCCCTGGTGGCTCAGTGGGTAAAGCTTCTGAATCCAATGCGGGAGACCCGGGTTCGATCTCTAGGTTGGGAAGATCCCCTGGAGAAAGAAATGGCAACCCACTCCAGTACTCTTGCCTGGAAAATCCCATGGACTGAGAAGCCTGGTAGGCTACAGTCCGTGGGGTCGCAAAGAGTCAGACACGACTGAGTGAATTCACTTCACTTCACTTCTTCTTCAGATGACCTTGAGTTTGGCAATTACTTTTTAGATATAAGATCCACAAAAGAAAGGACTAGTAAGTTGGACTTCACTAGAATGAAAAACTTATGCTCTGCCTAAGAAAATGAGAAGACAAGCCACAAAGAGGAGAAAATATTTGCAAGACATATCTGATAAGGCACTGTTTTCTAAACTATACAGAGGCTCTTAAAAGTCAACAGTAAGAGCACAACCTCATTAAAAATGGATAAAAGACCTTAAACTATTCTTTACTAAAAAAAAAAAATACAGAAAGCAAATAAGCATATAAAAATATACTATCATATGTCATCAGAGAAATACAAATTAAAACATAAGGATATGACTACATATCTATTAGAATGGCCAAAACCTAGAACACTGGGAACACCAAATGCCAACAAGGAGAAGGAGCAACAGCAACTCTCATTCACTGATATTAAAAGACTGTTATGTGGTTTCTTACAAAAGCAAACACACTCTTACCATATGATCCCAATCATGTTCCCTGGTATTTAATCAAAAGATTTGAAAACATATTCACACAAAACCTGCACACAAATATTTATACCAGCTTTGCTCATAATTTGCAAAACTTGTAAGCAGCCAAGATGCACTTCAGTAGGTGAATGAATACATTGTGATATATCTAGACAATAGAATATTTTGCAACACTAAAAATAAATGAGTTGTCAAGCCATAAAAGGACATGGAAAATCTGTAACTCCACTTTACTAAGTGAAAGAAACCGATCTGAAAAGACTATATACTGCATGATTCCCACTATATGACATTCTGTAAAAGGAAAGAACTATGAAGACAGTCAAAAGATCAGTGGTTGCCAGAGGTTGGGGAGAAGAATGGGATGAGTAGGCAGAGCACAGAGGATTTTTCAGGCCAGTGAAAGCATTAAGTATAAAGCTATGATGGTACATATGTGTCATTATAAATATGGCCACATTTATAGAATGTACAAGACCAAGAGAGAACTCTAAGGTAATCTAGGGACATTTGATAATGATGTGTCCATGTTAAGTTCATTAATTGTTACTAATGTAGCACTCTGGTGGAGGATGTTGATGATAGAGGAGGCTCAGGATATGTAGGGAAAAAGTATGTGAGAAATCTTTGTATCTGCCTCTCAGTATTTTTGTAAACTTAAAACTGCTCTAAAAATAAAGTCTGTTAAAAATATGAGTATGGGGACATTTCAGTGATGAACAATGAAACAGGAACCCAAAGGAATGCTCAGGCCAGTAAGGAAACCAGGATGATGCTAAGTCACAAAAGTCAAAGGAAGACCATTTGAAGGAGAAATCAGTCATGACAAAAGGTAAATGTAAACTAAGGTTGATGAAAAATCATTTCATTTAACATAAAGAGATTATTAATAATCTTGGGGGTGAATTTCAGAGAATTAATGGGAGAGGTTAGAACTGAGAAATATGAACTGTTCACAGTTTAGTTTGGAAAGTCTGACATGAACAGTAATTGCGTTCTTCATGCATAAAGGACAAGAATTCTAAGAATTTTTTGCTTGCCCTTCATAGTTGTATTGCTGCTACAGTGTTTGAGAAGAAACAAATCAGAATAAGTTTAAATATACATAAAAATTTTAAATTGAAGGAAAATCTGAACACATAGATGATTATTGAGCAAATTGACTAAGAGGAGAAAGTGAGAAGATTCAAGTCATTACCTTTAGAGAGAAAAGGGCTTCTCCAATTTTAAGGAAGGGAAATAGGAAATGGCTGTGGGTGCAAATAAAACCACAGGTTTAGAACTAGACATCTGAGGGAGGTTCAGCCTATTTGACATGGAAACATAAGATAATTTGGTCAATAGTGTAATCCAGGCAAAAAAAGAAAATCAGAGACTGGGAGTGGTAACCACAAGCAATATAGAGAAATTAAAAAGTGGGAGAAATAGTCTAGAAATTAAAATGACAGACAACATTGACTTGCAGATTCATGAGACTTGAAGTATAATCATATTTTTCTCTCTTTAAGAATAGAAGAGAAAATTACAGACATAAAAATAAGCATGAGGTTGTGGGAGAAATCCACTTATTTGAGAGACCCTGAAGCTTAAACTGACTTAGCTTCATGGCAAATCTGCTTCTTGCCATAAAACTTGCTGATAAATTTGGCATGGAGTAGGAGTGGAGGAGTTTGCATTAAAAAAAAAAAAAAAAGAAAGAAAGAAAGAAAGAAAAGACTGCTTTAGATGTGCTATGGAGAATGGGTTAGAATGTTAGAATGGAGGTATAGACGTTGGGAAGTAAAGAAAAGGGGGAAAAGGCAAGAGAAATGAGACTAAAATATAAGAAAGAAAATGTCCATATTTCTTCCCCCCAAACAAGCCCAAATAGCAACGTAATAAATTCCTTCAAAGCTAAAGGCAAAATATATATATATATATTTCTCCCAAAATATAATAAATAATAGTTGTGCTTTATTTTAAATAATCAGATATCAAATTTAAATATTTTATGATATTCATTTGCCTAGCGTCTCACTGCAAACTAAATACATTTAATAAAATGCCTTGAGATGGACTTCAAAATGACAGAGAATAAATATGCATGTAATGTCAAAAATTATTTGTAGTTACATTCAACAGGAAGAAAAAATTTTAAGAGTAATATGAAGTTTTTTTTTTTTTTTAATTGAAACTTTTATTGGAATAGTTTTAGATTTTCATGCAGTTTTAAGACTAGTACAAGGAGATCCATTATACATTTTTTCTGTTTCCTTGAATGGGTAACACAGCAATCCTTTAATGTAATATCAAAACCAAAGTATTGATAGTGATACAATACTCTGATCTATTCAGATTTGCTCCGTTTTACTTGTAGTCACTTTTCTTTGTATCTGTGTGTGTGTGTTGTTTATTGTGTTCTATGCAATTTTATTATGTGTAGGTTTTTATATCCACCACTACTGTCAGGATTCTGAACACATTCAACACCATACATAGGAGATATTTTTAAAGTAAAAGTATATGAAATGCTTTATTTCTTTGTCTAGAAAACAGAAAAGAAAATAGTTTCCCTATCAACTTTATTATCAATGCAGCCATAAATTGGTGAATTAAACTTGTGAACCCAAACAGTAAGAATATCCAAAGCAGCATCACACTTGAGATCTTGATTTCATTTCTTGCAATGAAATGTAACTACCAATTAATGGCATGTAAACTGGGAGTGAGATGACCAGTTTCTAAGATATCCCAACAAGTCAGATATTACAGTGAAATTAGTAGACTGAGACACCAAGCACAATAGAGATAATGTATGAATCGATTTCTGATTAGAATCAGTTCCACAGGTGTTAGGGGATGCACACTGATTGAAACCACCCACCCTGGCCAGGTACCAGAGTAACCATTTGCATGAGTTGTTTTATGACAGGAGATCCTGATAAGGAATATGGAACTAATAAGCCACCATCAACCGGAAGAGTTTGGGAAAGGTCGAAAGGAGACACCGAGTGTCCGTCCACTTCCTAGAATCCCTCTCACTAGCATCCATCTTGGCAGAGCAATGCGTGCCCCACCAGGAAAGACTCTGAATTAGAGTGATTGGCCAAAGACCACCTGGAAACTAATCCCATCACAATAAAACTCGAGACTGCAAGCCACGCTGCAGAGCAGCTCTCCTGGGTTCCCTTACCCTACTGCCCTCCACCTGGGTGCCCTTTCCCAATGAAGCCTCTTGCTTTGTCAGCACATGTGTCTCCTCAGACAATTCATTTCCTAGTGTTAGACAAGAGCCCAGTTTTGGGCCCTGGAAGGGTTCCCCCTTTCCTGCAACAAAGGTACTCTCTCCTAAAAAACAAACAATTTATGTATAATTTTATGAGAAAGGGCATTACGCTCATTTTTAAATGGGAAAAGTGTTTTACCAGTGGAAAATATTTATGTAAAGTACATGCTTAGTGTACAATTATTCAAGCTACACAGTGTTTAGAATGTATCCTGTATAAATTATATGAATAGTTATATCGTGGTTAAATAGAGAAAGATACATATTCTGTTACTGAAGAATACATTTATATAAGGTGCATAATTACACTATTATTATGCATGTTGCAGATTATTGAGAATCTGTGCTTTATATATATGTAAATAACTATATTTTGTACTTGTGTTTTTAAAGGAGCTTTCTTTAAGAGAGCATTACTGTTTGTATTTGCAATATTTTCCTTTGGTTTTATTATGAAAAAAATTCTCAAAGTTGGGGGTGTGTGGAAGGAGAGAGAGAATAAAAATGAAGTAGATTTACCATACTCTCGTCCACAAGAAACTTCTTCCTATTGGCAGAAGTTAGACTTGCATTGACTAAATCACCTTTCTTACCTGTAATTTTGTGCTCAAGGGCACAGGCTTTAGCATAGTTTCTCTTCATGGACGTTGGTATGGGAAAGGTGTTCCTCCTTAAGACAGATGAGACTCAGAAGGCTGAAGTGTCATTTCTGGCCAGATGACTATTGGTTTCATGTCATCGTTTTGGATGGAGAGCTCAGAGACTCTACTGGTCAGGGTAGATTTTTGTCTGTGGAATGTGTTAGGTGTGGTTAGCGTCCTATTTAGTGCCAGGCATCATTTGCTGGAAGTTATGTAGAAGCTTATGCTTGGAAATCCAATTTATGAAATGGTAAACACAGGAAAAGATGATTAAAAAGTGCTTGTCCTGGGAAAGACTATTAAGTGGCTGAAGACTGGATTGGAAACACAGAAACATGAGGAACTTTGATTGTAGGGAATATACTATACATAGGCCTGTACTATAATTAACGGGACTTCTTTGAAAATAAGAATGACTCTCTCATCACCCCCAGGCGAAGGGCAGGGAGCAGTAAAAAGTACATCGTGGAAAGACATCTTGAAAACAAGATGTTGAAGTACTGATGTGACTGATGGAAAACCATTACTGACTGTTCCCATAACCAGAGCCCTGAGGGAGTTGCTGAGAAAGGGTGTCACTAGCCAAAAGTGAAGTGAAGTGAAGTCGCTCAGTCGTGTCTGACTCTTTGTGACTCCATGGACTGTAGCTTACCAGGCTCCTCCGTCCCTGGGATTCTCCAGGCAGGAATACTGGAGTGGGTTGCCGTTTCCTTCTCCAGGTCACTAGCCAAGGGCTAAACAAAGTCATGAAATCCTTGCATGTCTTTTATTGTTAACTTCTACTTCCTTATTCCTTCTACTTCCTTATTCCTGCTCTAGCTATATCTGTTCTTTACAACCTCAGATGGGGGATAAAGATATACGATGCACAGTCCTGAATGTCAAACCTTCAGGCCTTTTTTATCCCCCATCTGAGATTGTAAAGAACAGACATGGCTAGAGCAGGAATAAGGAAGTAGAAGGAATAAGGAAGCAGAATTTAACAATAAAAGGCATGCAAGGATTAGGATCTGGGCTTTTGCCTGTGAATGGCATCAGCCCCCTGATCCCCACTTTATTTCTGAGTCTTATTTTTCTTTATTCTGTGGCACCATTCCCAGGTCAGTTCGTTGTTGGGCTGATCCCGACAATGATGATTGTATGCAGTTAGGTAGGATGCTGTCCTTTTTTTTTGGAGTATAGTTGATTTACAATGTTGTGTTAGTTTCTCATGTACAGCAAAGTGAATCATTTATGTATATATATCTATACACACACACACACACACACACACACACACACACATCTAGCCTTTTTGTTGATCCTTTTCCCATATAGGCCATTACAGAGTATTGAGTAGAGCTCCCTGTGTGATACTGTCCTATTTTTAAGGAAACACACAGAGAAGTAATTATATGGTATTTTCCAGGCAAGAATACTGGAGTAGGTAGCCATTCCCTTCTCCAGAGCATCTTCTCAACCCAGGGATCAAACTCTGATATCTTGCATTGCAGGCGGATTCTTTGCCATCTGAGCCACCAGGGAAGGCCATTTATAGGGAAAGGGACACCATATCTACACTTCACACTCAAAAAGTTCTCCAAAAAAAATGTGTTTGTGTGTCTATACATGGGTTTGTGTTTGTATGTGTGTGTAAGGAGTAAAATGATAATGTAATTGTGATAAAATGTAAATTTGGCAAATATTTGGGAATTATGAGTTTCTATACTGTTACAATTTTAATGTAAGTCTGGAATTATTGAAATTAAAAATAAAAAATAAAACAATTGGAAATCAGCCACATATTTTCCTTTATATCTAATGGTTATTATTATTATTATTTTTGTAATATAGGGGAAAAAGCTAGACTATATGTCCCTCTCAGGGAACAGACAAGCAAGAAATAAACACAGCTTAACTAAATATTATTTCACTCTCCACTTTCACTTTCATCAAGAGGCTTTTTAATTCCTCTTCACTTTCTGCCATAAGGGTGCTGTCATCTGCATATCTTACGTTATTGATATTTCTCCCGGCAATCTTGATTCCAGCTTGTGTTTCTTCCAGTCCAGCGTTTCTCATGATGTACTCTGCATATAAGTTAAATAAGCAGGGTGACAATATACAGCCTTGATGCACAGCTTAACTAAATATTAATGAGCCAGATTAAAATGTATCTCAAATGACCCTTAATATGATTCTTCTTTTTTCACTGCACAACCACAGACACAGTTTGAATCTTATCTTCTCTGGTATGGCAGTCTACTAATTAGTGTTCCTAATGCCAAATTTACTACACTCCTCATTAATTTTCCTAAGTCATTTCATCACAAAAACATGTCTAAATCTCCTCAGCTGCACTATATTTAAGCTCCTAAAGTCAGAAGAAGACTTTTAGAAGATTAAGTCTTACTAATTGTCATATTCACCAAACCTCAGGTCTAACTTACTGGGAGGGTACTTTTTAAAATGGTAAAAGCCATTTTAAAGTAAGCCAAAGTAACCAGTCATTTATTTATAAGCATTTCATACATTCTTATTATAAATACAGTCACAACACAAGGCAACAGAGACAATATAAATTCATATTATGCTAATTTCATAAAAAGTTGAAGAGCTTTGAATATTTTCCCAAAAAACCCCATACTCTTCAATTGTTTCTTGGTGTTACTAGCTAACTCAGAATCCTGGATTAAAATGAATATCAGTCTGTGGCTATTTATTTTTAATTTTTCTCTTTATTAAAGAAAGTAAATTAATAAGTTTCTTGTCATCAAAGTAGACAATATCAAGACATGTGGATGATGCATAGAGAGTAATCAAGTGACTCATAAAGAGAAGGTGAGCAATCTTCTCAAGCTTTAGGATATTCATGAAAATGATCTCACAATATAATAGTATGACAAATGTACACCAGTTAAGAGACTTGAAATACATCCCTTGTGAGAATGCACACATGCGTGAGAACACACACACACACACAATAAACTAACAACAGGTGGTAGAAAGTACATTACATTGGAACTAAAAATATTTGGACTGTCATTGTGGATCTGCCTGTAATTTACTGTGTTTCTTGGGACAAGTCATTTAGCTCCTCTGAGCATCTGCTGCTGCTGCTGCTAAGTCGCTTCAGTCGTGTCCGACTCTGTGCGACTCCATAGACCGCAGCCCACCAGGCTCCCCCGTCCCTGGGATTCTCTAGGCAAGAATACTGAAGTGGGTTGCCATTTCCTTCTCCAATGCGTGAAAGTGAAAAGTGAAAGGGAAGTCGTTCAGTTGTGTCCGACTCTTAGCGACCCCATGGACTGCAGCCTACCAGGCTTCTCCATCCATGGGATTTTCCAGGCAAGAGTACTGGAGTGGGGTGCCATTGCCTTCTCCACCTCTGAGCATCAGTGATCTTCAAATTGAAGTTACACCTCTGAGAGAAATCTAATCTGTAAAATAGAACACAAGTAATAATCCTATGGAAAACAAAATGAGATCACATGTGAAATTTTACTTGAAATAATGAAATTCTGTGGTAGCATATACTAATTTAACTTAAAATAGGAAACATATTAATGTATTTAACATATTTGCATGAGATGTGTATAAGAGACAGAGGTGGTACTGGAGGGAGAAAACACAAAATTGTAGTCAGCTAATGTCCTAGAGCCAGTTGCTCAGCCACTCACAGATTGAATTTTCTTATATCTAAAATGAAAGTCTTAACAACACCTACTCAATGATCTGTCAAGAGCATCAAATAAGAATCTATATATGAAAGTTCTTTGTAAAGTACAAAAAACTAGTTTAAGATTAGCTGGGTGTTTATTTATATGTGCTTTTGTATGTACATATTTCATGAGAGTAATGGGATTTCAGATGATCTTTGTAGAATGGGTAGGAGTTAAATTGTCAGAGAAGAGTCAGTATGTGAGGGGAAATGGTAATGCTATGATAAAGAGCAATTAACCCAAAGGAAATACAATTAAAAGAATAATATGAGAGGCACTCTTTCCAAAATAATGATACCTAGTATTAATATTATCATTACCTACTGCTTCAAAACTCCTTCCTAATGCAGTAAGATATGAAATAGAAATGAGAGGAATGAACAACAAAAGGAGGAAACAAAAATTTTTATTTGTAGGAACTTCCCTAGTTGTCCAGTGGCTAAGACTCCATGCTCCCAATGCAAGAGGGGGCCCAGGTTCAGTCCCTGGTCAGGGAACTAGATCCCATGAGCCACAGCTAAGAGTTCTCATGCCAAAACAAAGAACTGGTGCAGCCAGATAAGTAAGTTAAAATAAAGATATATTAGAAAAGAATGTAGTATTTTTTTAAAAAACCATTATTTGTAAATGATGCAGTTTCAGTGCTAGAAAACTAAAAACAATTGATCAAGAGTTTTGAAATTAATAAATGTATTAACTAAAATAACTAGAAAGAAATTAATATGTAAAGAAGCAATAGGGAATCCCCTGGCAGTGCAGTCCACTCTGCACTTTCACTTCCAAGGGTGCAGGTAGGGCACAGTTTCAGTGCCTAATCCAGGAACTAAGATCCCGTATCCTGTAGCCAAAAAAAAAAAAAAAAAAAAAAGTAGTAGCCAGGGACGGGGGAGCCTGGTGGGCTACCGTCTATGGGGTCACACAGAGTCGGACACGACTGAAGTGACTTAGCAGCAGCAGCAGCAGCAGCAGCATTTCTCTAACCAGCTGGAAAAGATTAGTGAAATTATTTTCCAAGCCAGGTCTTTTCATTGTCCTGTCCTTTCTTCCCACCCCATTGCCACTGCCCTGAGGACAATCTCATGCATTACATATATTCATGTTAATTAGGACCAATGAAATTAAAAATTTATCCTGAAGATTCTGTGTTAATGATGTGGGTGGATCAGGATTCTCTAGTAAGACAAGAGAGGCCCTTCATGTAATGCTTTTGTTGTTTTTATTAAGGCTTATCTCCCTTTCAGTTTCTCTTAGGTCTTGCTTTCCTTTCGTCCCTCCAATAACTGTTTGCTGTGAAATATAATAACTTGTAGACTTTTGTGATAAGCTGGCAATAAATGCCAGTGTCTGTCTGAACATGGAAGAGAGTGGTTATTCCTCTCTTGTCTCTACCCATTTATCTTCTAGACAAAGGCTGTGGGGAGGGTTAGCAGAGTTATATACTCACAGCTTCCCTCAGCCAGAACATTCCTCTCCCAATCTATTTGCCTTGTCCACCAACACCTGCTGAGGATTTTATGGCCACAGTCTGACTGCCTGAAGCACTCTGCAGTTAGATGGGTGAGCACGCTCAAGTCCTTGGTCTGAAGAAATTTACCCTCTCTGGCCCTGAGGGAACTTTGGCCCTGATTTTAGTTCGAAGTTGAAGAATGTTGAAGGGGCTAGGCTGTGACTGGGAGGGCTGAGTAGCTAGAACAGAATGTAGAAGAGGGTGAAAAATGCCCATTTCTTCACTGCTACCTGGGTCTTCTTCCTGGGCTGAATTTGGTACCAGGAAAGGGACATGGATCTCATTGAGGGTTTCGTGAGGAACATGAGTCCTCTTTCTTAGCTTAGCCTTTGTACTCTGATGCTGAGCACTGTGAGCCCAGGCAATGGAGTGAGTAGGGAATGTTACCAGACTTGCTGGTAAAACTATGTCTCTAGTATTAACTAAAATCCCAATTAGACTTCACTAGTCTTTTCCAACTAATGCCCTTTTTCTGTTTCAGCATCCAGTCCAGGATAGCACATTGCATTTAGGGCTCACGTGCTTTTGACTACTGCATAAACCTTCTTAAATGACCGTTTCTAGCTCCATTCCTGTACTTTCTTCTAAGACTTTCTATCACAATAGAGGACCCAAAATTCTAAAATGGTCAAGTTTAATAAAACTGTCTCAGAATTTCTCATAAACATTTCTTGAAGTGAAATTTCCAGAACATAAGTGCAACAAGAGGTTGTTATTTTAAAGAAAAGAAGGTTTCTACAGTTAAATGAGTTAAAGAAATGCTAAATGCCAATTCCCTTCTTGAAGAGGCAAAATTTCTATCAACATGCTAAAACCTCTGCAAAGTCCTGCAACAAATAAATCAATTTTATCTGATTTGACAGAACTTTTCTCAAATTTCACTCATTTGTGTACCACCTTCACAGTCTTTGCCATACCTACAATTTATACTGTTATTGATTTAATCTTTTTCTTTAAATCCACTCACATTTTAAAAGGAACATTCTAAAGCACTTCTATTGGAGAAGGCAATGGCACCAGACTCCAGTACTCTTGCCTGGAAAATCCCATGGGTGGAGGAGCCTGGTGGGCTGCAGTCCATGGGGTCGCTAAGAGTCAGACACAACTGAATAACTTCACTTTCTCCTTTCACCTTCATGCATCGGAGAGGGAAATGGCAACCCACTCCGGTGTTCTTGCCTGGAGAATCCCGGGGACGGGGGAGCCTGGTGGGCTGCCGTCTATGGGGTCGCACAGAGTCGGACACGACTGAAGCGACTTAGCAGCAAAGCACTTCTATATCATTATTACAAATGGAAAATTAGGATCATTTGCCAAAATTAACTAGAAAAAAAAATGTTAATTTCAACCAAGTGAAAGTGAAAGTAGCTCAGTTGTGTCCAACTCTTTGTGACCTCATGGAGTTCCAGAGGAGCCCTTCTGTCCATGGAGCCCTCCAGGCAAGAGTACTGGAGTAGGTTGCCCTTCCCTTCTCCAGGGAATCTTTCTGGCCCAGGGATGGAACCCAGGTCTATTGCATTGCAGACAGGTTCTGTACCATCTGAGCCACCAGGGAAGCCTCCTGAAGTCAACTCATCTAACTCCAGTGGTTCACAGGACAGTTTGGGAAATACTGGTTAACAGAACTGCTTTTTCCCTATCCCCTGTTAACATCCTAGGGAGACACTTGGAGAAATTATGATCTAGTTGTTCTATCTCCAAGACCCAGAAGATCAGAAAACATGCACAGGAAGCTAGTGGTAAAGCCCAAATTAAAACTGAAGGCCCCTACGTCCCTTGAGTGGTCCCCTCACAACCCTACTCAACCTCTGAGTTTCAGATATTTCCTGGGCATGGCCAAAAGAAGTTCCTTGGGGGTCAATGTTTGTAACACAAGCAATTCTGATTCTACGTGATCAGGTTGTGATCACACATTTGGGGTTTTAAACAGATTCCCAAACCCAGGTCTAAAGGCTTCCTGTTTTCCTCCAAGTTTCCTACAGGGAGAGAACTTGGATCTGATTCTTTGTCAAAGTAAGCAGGTACAAAGTGTTTTCTGATTCCCGACTACACCCAACCAACTCTCATTCAGCGACCAGGTACCTGCACTTTGAACAGTTCTTCCTAAAGTCATGTTATTTTAAAATTTAATTGTGTTTGAACAAAAGGGTGTGGCAAGAGGGGAAGCTACTGTTAATCAGTAACAGAGAGTGGCAGATAAACAAGGTGCTTTAGGCTGGGCCAGGCACTGTTTGGTCCTCAGTTCTTCCTAAAATGGCCCCTGAAATGTGAGTTCAACTCCAGAGTGTTCTCGGCTGTCTTCTCATCCCAAGGGGCTAGACCACAGGTGCTCCTCTTTCCTTCTCCACTTGGCCAGTTGCTCAATGCTATGAGTGGATTTGACAGTTAATGCTCACTAATCCTACCCCAGCTGGTTTCCAACATTCAGACCAGACATGAGTGCCATTGGACTTGATAGCCTTTTCTCATTCATAATATTAGACATCTAAAATAATCCAGTCTGTGCTGTATAATGAGTAATAATTGGTAAGTATTGCTCTTAGCCCTTACCCTTACAGAGCTCTTGTTCCTGTGTTAGTTACTCCTGGTACATTATCCCACTTTCCCAGCTGGTGCTCGTGATGAAGAACTCTTGCCAATGTAGGAAACATAAGCGATGTGGGTTTAATCCCTAGGTTGGAAAGATCCCCTGGAAAAGGATATGGCAACCCATTCCAGTATTCTGGACTGGAGAATCCCATGGTCAGAGGAATCTGGTGGGCTACAGTCCAAAGGATTACAAAGAGTGAGACATGACTGAAGCAACTTAGCATGCAAGTACATTATTCCACTTAATCCTAGGATAATTCTGTAAGGAAGATATTCTTTTTCCCATTTTAAGATTAAGTAAACTAGGGCTTAGACAACTTAAATACCTTTCCAAATTTTCTGTAGTTAACACATGTCAGATATGAGATTTGAACTCAGGCATATACTTAGCAGCAGAGCATATACTCTTAGCCCTTACCCTCCCATGCCTTGGGAGAAGGGATGGTTTTTACCCTCAAGGAGTTCACATATTTATGATAGCTATTTTGAAGTCTTTTAAAAATCTCTGCCATCTCTGGATATGTTTCTATTTTTTGTCTGTCTCTCTTAGGGGTTTATCATATTCTCCTCTTTCTCATAACATGCAGAGTTTATTGAATGTTGTACATTAGGGATGTTACATTGTAGAGCAGGTGAATATTGTTGTTGCTCTTTAAAAAAATGTACTTTTTTTTTTTTTTTTTCCTGAAAGTAAGTTAATTTACTTGGGATTAGCTTGATTTGATCACAACTTTGTTTTTTACCCTTTTAGAGACAGTCTAGAATTCCTTTATCCTACAGGTGAAAAAGCCCTGTGCATAAGGCATGTGTTTAGAGATCCAATCTTAAGGTCAGAGTTTACATTAAGGTCTCTCTACCTTCTCTGATCAGAACTCTATTTACTCTCCCAGCATGCTGCGAATCAAGGATCTTTGTTCTTACCACCCACTGGTAGCTGTTTTCTTGCAGGCCTTGTGGATGCTTTCCTGTGTTCATGCAGTTTAGCATTCAAACGAAGACTCGATTTCCAATAAGGGAATCCTTTTGCATATTTTTGAACTACCTTTTAAATGCAAATCTCTCCTGTCTTCCACTTGCCTCACCAATTATAGCTGCTACAATGGTCTGGAGTTCTGATCCCTGCCTCCTCAGCTCTGCAAGATCTCCGTGCTCTGTTTTGGCTCTCCTTCCCTGCACCACAATTTGGAAAGCGTGCCCAGACAGAAAGTTGGGTTGAATATGGCTCTCACTTCATGTATTTCTATTTTCCTGAAAGTCACACATAAGCACTGCTTGTTGCTCAGTACCTCAAAACAGTTGTTCCAGGTATTTTGCCAATCTGATAGTTGTATATGATGGGAGATAGTCCAACCTGGAAAACTTGGACATTTTTTTTTTGTTTTCAATCTATCTCTGAATTTTAACTGGAATTTTAGTCTGATTACATTTATTGCGCTTATTGATAGATCTATTTTTTTCTATTGTCTACCTTTTGGTTGAATATGTTTTATTTTTTTCAATTATTTTCTTTCCTCAGTTTTTTTCCTTTAAAAATCATGAAAGTAGTTTTGTTTGTATTTTTTAAATTTCAAGTTTTTAAGGTCCACATTTTATTTCCATTCTTTTACTAGCTATTCTCGAAAAGTCTAACATTTCTACCTACTTACATAACAATTCTATAGTTCATATCTGCTCCTCTGCTGAACAGTACAAAGTCTTTAGAAGATCTCTAAATGCTCCACTCTTAATTCATAATTGTTTTCCACTATTTTCACTGAGTCCTTTAAAAAACACACAAATTGTATAACAGCTTAACTTCATATAAATAATGTTTATTTAGGTTGACCTGGGCTTCCCTGGTGGCTCAGACGGTAAAGAATCTGCCTGCAATGCGGGAGACCTGGGTTTGATCCTTGAGTCGGAAAGATCCCCTGGAAAAGGGAATGGCAACCCACTCAGGTATTCCTGCCTGGAAATCCCACAGCCTGGTGGGCTACAGTCCATGGGGTCGCAAGGAGTTGGACACGACTGAGCAACTAACGCTTTCACTTTTCACTTGCTCACTGTTACCCTTTTGATCTCAGGTCTTTGTACTGAGACAATCTTTCTTCTTCCCGAAGTCACTTTTTAGAAGTTCTTTTGGTGAAGGTCCACTGGGGCAGATTCCCTCAGATAACAATCTCAAGATAGTGTACTTTGCCCTCATACTGTTAAAGAACAGAAATTTGACTGAGTCAGTTTAAAGGCATAATTGGTTTCATTAGATGATTCATGAATTAAGCAGCATCCCATTCAGCATGTAGAAAAGCATTGTTACGAGGTGAACAAAATGGAAGGTTTTCAGAGACAGAAAGGTGGGACAAGGATTTAAAAGAGTGGCTTATTTCAGACAAGGTTAGGGGGAGGCAAGAGGTCTTAGGCAGATTACCTCCCTAGTGCTGACCAGGAAATTCCATACTGCTTGGTTTAAAAGGCTGCTCTGGGAGAGGGTGAAACTACAATTAGAAGAGATTATAAGTCTTAATCTATACACTGAACACATCATGAGAAATTCGAGGCTGAATTGAGTTATAAGCTGGAATCAAGATAGGTGGGAGAAACATCAACAACCTTAGATATTCTAATGATACCACCCTAATGGCAGAAAGCAAAGAGGAACTAAAGAGCCTCTTGATGAGGGTGAAGGAGAGTGAAAAGAACCAGCTTAAAGCTAAATATTAAAAAAAAAAAAAACTAAGGTCATGGCATCCAGGCCCATTACTTCATGGCAAATAGAGGGGAAAAGGTGGAAGTAGTGATAAGTTTCCTCTTCTTGGGCTCTAAAATCACTGCAGATGGTGACTGCAGCCTTGAAATCAGAAGATGTTTGCTTCTTGGCAGGAAAGCTATGATAAACCTAGGCAGTGTGTTTAAAAGCGGAGACATTACTCTGCCAACAAAGGTCCGTAAGTCAAGGCAGTGGTCTTCCTGGTGGTCACATGGGGTTGTGAGAGCTGGACTGTAAAGCAGGCAGAGTGCAGAAGAACTGATGCCTTTGAACTGTGGTGCTGGACACGACTCCTGAGAGGCCCTTGGACAGCAAGGAGATCAAACCAGTCAATCTTAAGGGAAATCAACTCTGAACACTCATTAGAAGGAGTGATGCTAAAGCTGAAACTTCAGTATTTTGATTATCTGATGTGAACAGCTGACTTATTGGAAAAGCCCCTGATGCTGGGAAAGATTGAGGGCAGAAAGAGAAGAGGGTGTCAGAGGATGAGATGGCTGGATGGCATCATTGAGGCAATGGACATGACCTTGGGCACACTTCAAGAGATGGTGAGGGACAGGGAGGATTGGTGTGCTGCAGTTCATAGGATCATAAAGAGTCAGATATGACTGGGAAACTGAACAACATTAAGTCTTGAGATTTAGCACAAGTGACTCCATTTTGGGCTTGTAGTTTCTTTTGTTGAACATAATTTTGAATGGACAGTTAATTCTAGGTTGACAATTATGTTCTTTCAGCACACTGAAAATATTATCAAAAAATGTTTTCTAACTGGAGTTGTGAAATCTGCAGTCAGTTAAATTATCATTTATAGATAATTTTTTTTCTCTTAAGCTGTTTTTAAATATTTTAACCTCTGTGTTCTAGAGTTTTACATAAAGCTGTCTCTTATACACATCTAGATGTGTATAAGAGACAGGTTTTTTTCCTTTAAAAATCATGAAAGTAGTTTTGTTTGTATTTTTTAAATTTCAAGTTTTTAAGGTCCACATTTTATTTCCATTCTTTTACTAGCTATTCTCGAAAAGTCTAACATTTCTACCTACTTACATAACAATTCTATAGTTCTTAATAATTTCCATCTCCTTGTTTTCCTGTATTACCTTCTGGGTAATTTATTTAGATCCAACTTTCACTATGTTTTTTTCATCCATGTCTAAGCTGCTATTTAATCCATGGCTTTCTGAAGTTTTAAAATGTCAACATTATATTTTTTATTTTCAAATATATTATTTATTTTTATTTCATAAATTCCCAGTCTCTTGTTTCTTGATCAGTTTTGTGATTTCATTTTAAACTTTCTTCCAGTATTTTATACAAAGTTATTTTATATTTTGCTTTTATAATTCCAATATTTGAAGACCACGGAGGTCCAAATCTGTTGCTGTTTTTTTTTTCTGGGTCATGATCATAGTAGCTTTTTTCTCTTATGTTTATTAATCTCTGATTGTCCGATCATATGTATTTATCTTTGGGGATCCTACAGGCTTAAACTGGGGATTTTTTGATGCTTCTACTACAAGCAAACAGGACCTACTGAAACCATTTAACTCAGATTGAGACTTGAACCCATACACTGTGAATTGAACCCAGCCAAAACCCTTGCTACCTGGTTTCAGGACCTAATGGAATTCAGGTTCTTAATGTCTCATTGCATAAAGAATTCAGTGAGAGGCAAAGTGATAGCTAAGAAATGGGTTTATTCAAATTCAGAGTGTGGGCCATTGCAGAGGGTGAATCTGGTGACCCTGAAATGTGGCACGATTATAAACTAATAAGCGAGAGGATTGTTTCAACTATTTTGAGGAAGGGATGGAGATTTCCAGGAATTGGGCCACCACCCACCCCTTGGTCTTTTGACAGTGCCTTGGAATTGTCATGGTGCCTCTGGTGTGTCATTTAGCTTGCTGATTGAGGATCAAGGTCTAGTTGAAGCTGACTTGTCTGCCACCTGGGACCCAGTTGATTCTAACTGGCTTATGTTGTGTCCTTGGGCTATGTCATTCTTTCAGAAGTTGTGCCCTTCTCCTTTCCTTCCTGTTACACTACCATCCTGGGATAGTACTTAAGCATTTTTTTTCTTATTTAAGAATCTCAGTTTCAAGAAGCGCATTTGGAACTAGTCCGGGTTTGGTCTCTGATCAGTTGACATACTGATACATCATATATGTGTGTGTGTGTGTGAAGTGTTGTTTGCTCAGTTGTGTTTGACTCTTTGCAATGCCATAGAGTATAGACTGCTGCTGCTGCTGCTGCTAAGTCACTTCAGTCATGTCCAACTCTGCCAGGCTCCTGTGTCCTTGGAATTCTCCAGGCAAGAATACTGGATTGGGTTGTCATTCCTTTCTCCAGGGGATCTTCCAGACTCAGGGATCAAATCCGGGTCTCCTGCATTACAGGCAGATTCTTTATCATCTGAGGCTCCAGGGAAGTCATATATGTGTGTATGGCAACCCACTCCAGTATTCTTGCTTGGGGAAGGAATCCCATGAGCAGAAGAGCCTGGCAGGCTACAGTCCATACAGTTGCAAAAAGTTGGACATGACTGAAGCGACTTAGCACAGAACAGAACACACACACACACATATATACACTTTACCAAGTGGCAACTTGCTACTCATTCCCGTTCTGGGTTTGAAACCCTGTAACAGATTGGGACTTGAACCCATGGTCTTTTAACTGAAATCACACACCTGGTCTCAGGACTGAATGAAGTTCAGGTTCTTGATGTCTCATTGCAAAAGAATTTAGTGAGAGACAAAGTGATAATCACCTTTATTGTCAGCCTTGAAACTGTCATGGTGCAGTGGGTGTGACATTTAGCTTGCTGATGTGTTACCATGAGTATATACTGAGACTCAAGGTCTAGAGGAAGTCCATGAAAAGCTTAATTCTTAGAAGCACATTATTAAAAAAATGTTTTATTCTAATGTTTATATTATAACTTTGTTATAGAAAATTTGAAGTTAGTGTTTATAACTACGTTGACAATTGCTTGATTTATTTTCCAGATAAAGTTATGAGGTTGGGAAAGACTTTGATGAAAAAAAAATCAAGTGATTAAAAAAAATTTTAAAGTCTACTGGAAGTCAACTAGTCTGCCATTTTAGACCTGTTTGGCTCTAATCAATTTATGTCATGTCCTTGGGGTTTGTCATTCTTTTGAAGGTTGTGCTCTGCCCCCTTCCCTCCTGTTACAGTTCCAGGTTACATTTTACTAGGGGTTACTTGAAGACTTTCTTTATTTATTGAAAGTCCTGTAATTCATTAAAAAAATTAACCTCTTCCAGAATCTCCTTGCTTTGGAGTAACAGGTTTTTTATAGTATCTACCTCCCATATTCACAGGGCTTCCCCTGGTGGCTTGGTGAATAAAGAATCTGCCTGCAATGCAGGAGACCTGGGTTTGATCCCTGGATTGGGAAGATCCCCTGGAGATGGAATTGACAGCCCACTCCAGTATTCTTGCCTGGAAAACTCTATGGACAGAGGAGCCTGGTGGGCTACAGTTCATGAGGTTGCAGAGAGTCGGATACAACTGACTGACAAACACTTCTCCATACTGACAGAAGTCAAAGTCCTGAAAACTGCTTCTTCCTTTTTGGAAAAATTATGTGCCTTTGGGGATAGTAACAGTAACTAATGTAAAATATGCATCTGAACATTGATGGTATATAATTGACAGTAAAATCACAATAAACAAGGTAAAGTATGCATCTGAGTAATTTTTTTTTTTTTTTGTATATATAAATTTTAAAAGAAAGCACAACACAGTATCCACCAGTAACAGGGGAGCGAAACTACAATGGGTAGGAGTTGAGGGCCTTGGAGGGAGTGCTGAATGACCCTGAGGATCTATAGATATTTTTACCCTGGAGATATTTACTGATTATAGCTGTAGGCTAAGCATCCAGGAATTGATGCTTTTGAACTGTGGTGTTGGAGAAGACTCTTGAGAGTCCCTTGGACTGCAAGGAGATCTAACCAGTCAATCCTAATGAAAATCAGTCCTGAATATTCATTGGAAGGACTGATGCTGTAGCTGAAGCTCCAATACTTTGGCCACCTGATGCAAAGACCTGACTCATTGGAAAATACCCTGATTCTGGTAAAGACTGAAGGCAGGAGGAGAACGTACACATGAGTGTACGTTCCTCGGTTCTTTGTCTCGTCACAACAAAGATTTGGAGCGACGGACATTAAAGCCCTCGGCGCGTCACAGCTCTCAGGTCTTGGACAAACCATGTTATAGCTCTTAGGCAAATCAGTGTTACGGCTCTATTTTATTTAGAAGATAGCGGGAGAATCCATCCTCAGAGTGCGAGGACATGCCAACCCAAAGATTTGAAGGGAAGAGAGTGGAGGAGCATGTGGGAGAGGGGGAGAGAGAGAGGGAGAGAGAGAGAAAGAGCGTGCATGCAGGAGAGGAAGAGAGGAAGAGAGAGAGAGAGAGAGAAGGCTTTGGCTCCTCCTTTTATATGTTTTTCCTCCACCTGGGCCTGCCCTATGCAAATTGGGCTTAGCCAGGAGTGCTGTTTATTCTACCTGAAGTCTTCACTCTGGTCCTCGGACCTTCTTTGGTTCTATTTTCGCGGGCTTTTCCCTTTCTTGTCTTTCAGCCACCGCCATTTTGGACTCCTTTTCCCTATTCTACCTACCTAACAAGGGGATGACAGACAATGAGATAACTGGATGGCATCACCGATTCAATGGACATGAATTTGAGCAAGCTCTGAGAGTTGATGATGGATAGGGAAATCTGATGTGCTGCAGTCCACAGGGTTGTAAAGAGTTGGACAGGACTGAGTGACTGAACTTAACAGGAGCATCTAGGGTTGGCCCTGGGACAGAAGGTCCTAGGGCAGGGAACAAGTAAATCAGCAGAGATGTTGGTATATATGTGGGGCCAAAGGAGACAACCCTTCACAGATCACTGCCTTCTCGTGGCAAAGGGGCCTACATAAGTCAATGAAGCTATGAGCAATGCCGTGCAGGACCACTCAAGACAGATGGGTCATAGCAGAGAGTTCTGACAAAACATGATCCACTGGAGGAAGGAAAGGCAAACCACCCCAGTACACTTGCTGTGAGAACCTCATGAACTGTATGAAAGGCCAAAAAGATATGACACCAAAAGATGAGTCCCCCAGGTCTGAAGGTCTTCCCAGTGGTCCCAGGTGGTTGCGAGAGTTGGACCATAAAGAAGGCAGAACGCCAAAGAATTGATGCCCTCGAACTGTGGTGCTGGAGAAGACTCCTGAAAGTCCCTTGGACAGCAAGGAGATCAAACTAGTCAATCTTAAGGGATATCTACCCTGAATATTTGCTGGAAGGACTAATGCTAAAGCTGAAACTCCACTATTTTGGTCATTTGATGCCAACAGACAACTCACTGGAGAAGTCCCTGATGTTGAGAAAGATTGAGGGCAGAAGGAGAAGAAGGCATCAGAGGATGGAGGTGGCTGGATGGCATTACTGATGCAATGAACATGAACTTGGGCAAGCTCCAGGAGATGGTGAGGGACAGGGAGGACTTGTGTGCTGCAGTTCATAGGATCATAAAGAGTCGGACATGACTGGGCGAGCAAACAAGAACAAAGGAGACAAACTGGATATTTCAGGAGTCAAATGGAGATATCTAGTCTCCACATCCCCTTTAAGATATGTGCCAAATTTTAAAGTTGCTTGGTGTAGGACACTGAATAACAGAAGCTGAAAACCTTTTAATGTTTAGTAGCTCAGTCATGTCTAACTCTTTGCAACTCCATGGACTGTAGTCTGCCAGGCTTCTCTGTCCATGGGGATTTTCCAGGCAAGAATACTGGAGTGGGCTGCCATGCCCTCCTCAAAACCTTTTAAGTCAGAACTTAATCTGTAGAAAACCTCAGAGAAAACAAACTCTTGTTTCTCATTAAAGCTCTGGAAGTTCTTCCCTAGGAAAGAATAAATCAGAGATAGGCTGAGTCTAAGTAAAACTATAATCTATTTTCACTGTACCCTCCCTACTTTCAACACTCAGTCACAGACTAAAATGAGATGATCAGCCACCTCCTCTATGAGACCAACAAATGAAAGGATGAATTCTCTATGATGCAAGATAACGTCATTAGAGCACAATATGGTCATGATCCTTTATATACAATATCTAGCAACGATTTCTGGTCATGTGCAAACCAAAACCATAAGAAAAGTGGACAAATCATGATTATAACTAAAGACTTCAATACTCTTTCAAGGTATCTCCTTCTGAATTCAATAACTGCTGTTGTTCAGTGGCTAAGTCTTGTTCAACTCTTTGAGACCCCATGGTGTCACTTTGCTACTATATGAAAGGAAAATGAAAGTCACTCAGTCATGTCTGACTCTTTGTGACCCCATGGACTGTAGCCCGCCAGGCTCCTCTGTCCATGGAGTTTTCCAGGCAAGACTACTGAAGTGGCTTGCCATTCCCCTCTCAGGATCTTTCCAGCCCAGGGATCAAACCCAGGTCTCTTGCATTGTAGGCAGATTCTTTATCATCTTAGCCACCAGGGAAGCTTGCTACTATCCAAGTTCATTAAATAGATTCAATAATTAAGTAAACAAAATAAGCAAAAATTGAGCATACTTCAGCAACACTATGAAACTATCTGACTGAATCCATCCCAACTTCAGAATATACCTTCTTTTCAGGAGCACACTGAACATTTACTGAGACTAATCATATTCTGGGCCATAAAACAAGTCTCAATAAATTTAAAGGGATGAAATCACACATGTTCTTGGGCTACTATAGAATTAAGTTGGAAATCAACAACAGAAAGGTCTACAGAAAAACTAATTTTTGGAAACCAAATACTGCTGCTACTGCTGCTAAGTCACTTCAGTCATGTCCGACTCTGTGTGACCCCATAGACGGCAGCCCACCAGGCTCCTCCGTCCATGGAATTTGTCTAAATAACCCATTGGAGAAGGCAATGGCAACCCACTCCAGTGTTCTTGCCTGGAGAATCCCAAGGATGGGGGAGCCTGGTAGGCTGCAGTCCATGGGGTTGCTATGAGTCGGACACGACTGAGCAACTTCACTTTCACTTTTCACTTTCATGCATTGGAGAAGGAAATGGCAACCCACTCCAGTGTTCTTGCATGGAGAATCCCAGGGACGGGGTAGCCTGGTGGGCAGCCGTCTCTGGGGTCGCACAGTGTCGGACGCGACTGAATCGACTTAGCAGCAGCTTAGCAGCATGACCCCGTGGACTGTAGCCTGCCAGGCTCCTCTGTCCACAGAATTTTCCAGGCAAAAATACTGGCATGGGTTGCCAATTCCTACTCCATGGGAGCTTCCTGACCCAGGGATCAAACCTATATGTCTTGCATCTTCTGCCTTGGCAAGGCAGATTCTTTACCACTACACCACTTGGGAAGCCCCAACCTGAAGGTTCATCAACAGATAAATGACTAAACAAACTTGGCAAATTTCATCTTAATAAAGTGATTAGGGTTAGCATCACCCCATGATAAATCATGTCAGTCTCATGTGCAACTGACATGATGCCTTGAAAAAAACATCCCATCTCTGTGGATGTCCTCTCTAAGTCCCATAGTCTCCAGTCCCATAGTCCCTTATGAGAACACATCAGGTGAACCCAAGGGGTATTCTACAAAATATGTGACCAGAACTCTTCAATTTCAAGGTCATGAAGAGCAAGTAAAGACAGTAACTGTCACAAACTAGAGACATAATGATTAATTGCACTGTGACATCTTTGATTGGACCCTGAGCAGAAAAAGGACATTAGTGGAAAAACTGCTGAAATCTAAATAAAGTCTGTAGTTTAGTTAATATTATTACTTTAATGTTCATTTCTTAGCTTTGACAAATGTACCATGGTCATGCTAATATTAAACTTTGTAAACTGGGTGAAGGGTATTTTCTTTGCAACTTTTATGTAAATCTAAAATTATTTTAAAACAAAAAGTTTAGATGTATGTAACTACATTTAACAGATAAAGTTTCATTGTTTATTATTACTGAAAATCAAATACTTAGGAATAAATCTAATGGAAGATATATGAAACTTTCACTGAAAACTACACAATATTATAGATAGCAATTTTTAAAGACTCAGACAAACAGGATATATCATGTTCATGGATTGGAAGATTCAATATTGTTAAAATATTAATGTCCTCAAATTAATCTGCTGATTCAATGCAATCCTAATCAGAACCCCAGAAGAGTTTGTGTGTGTGTGTATGTGTAAATCAACAACAGATTCTAAAATTCAGATAGACCACAAAAGTGCCAAGAATACCCAAGGTGATCCTGAAGAACAAAAAATGGTACCAGGCAACTAATACTATTTGACATCAAGACTATTACAAAGGTACAGCAATTAACACACTGTACAAAGAAAGACACATTGACTATTTGACTGAAAGACCAGAAACCAATCCATACATGTATGGTCACCTGATTTACGACAAAGATAACACTGCTGCTGCTGCTGCTAAATCGCTTCAGTCATGTCCGACTGTGCGACCCCATAGATGACAGCCCACCACGCTCTGCTGTCCCTGGGATTCTCCAGGCAAGAACACTGGAGTGGGTTGCCATTTCCTTCTCCAATGCATGAAAATGAAAAGTGAAAGTGAGGTCGCTCCATCGTGTCCAACTCTTCGCAACCCCATGGACTGTAGCCTACCAGGCTTATCCGTCCATGGGATTTTCCAGGCAAGAGTACTGGAGTGGGATGCCATCGCCTTCTCCAAAAGATAACACTACAATGGGGAAAAGATAATATTTCAGTAAATAGTGTTTAGGCAATTGGGTAACAACACGGAAAAAAAACATATCTTGATCACTACTTCATTCTGCACACAAAAATCAATTCCAAGCAGATTTCAGATCTACATGTGAAAGATGAAACAATAAAATTCTTAGAAGAGGACATCTTCTTCACTTTGAAGTAGGCAAAACTTTTAAAAACACTACATGAAAGCATTAACCAAAAATTTAAAAATTGATATATTGGACTATATTAAAATTAAGAGTTCAAAATAAAATACCATTATGAGAATGAAAAAACAATGCATAGAATGGGATAAAATATTCAAAATACATATATTCTACAAAAGACTCATAGTCAGAATATATAAGGAACTATATGTAAAAAAACAACTTTATAAGTAAAGGATATATAAAGAAATACAAAGACAACCTAACAGAAAAGCAGCAAAAGATGAATAGGTATATTACCCCAAAGGGGTAATGGCCACTAAATACTATGTGAAAAACTGCTCAATGTTGTTAGTTATCTCCAGAATGGCTACAGTGAAAAAGTGAAAAATGCCAGATGTTGGAGCATCCAAAACACTTCTATACTAATGGTGAGAATGTGAATTAATGCAATTATCTTGGGGAAACTAGTTGGCAGTACCTACTAAAACTAAACATACTCTATAAACCAGCAATTCCATTCATATAGGTATATATCCTATAGAATTGCATACAGATGTACACCAAAAGATATGTACCAGAATATTCACTGGAATGTGATTTGTAATAGTAAAATACTGGAAACCATCCAAATGCCCCAAACAGTAAACACATAAAATTTAATACAATGAACAGTACTTACCAAAAAGAATGAATGGATCAAACTCCATGTAGAAATATAGATGAAGCTCACAATATTCAGCAAAAGACCCTTCGTTCCAGAATACATACTGTATAATTACAACTTTTAAAATTTAAGAACAAGTAACACTAGCCTATGCTGCTAGAAGTTGGGATGGTCATTTTCTTTGTAAGAAGGGATATGTGGGGACTGGGCCCAAGCTAGTGTTGAGTTTGTGAAATCAACACACTATGCACTTCTACTGATGGAAGAAACAATCCCAGAATTTCAATATTTTGAGAACACTTGTTCACAGTATGTATTCATTGAAAGTTAGGAGAGTGGTTCAGCTCATTAGAATTACTCAGGGACCCAAGCTGACAAAGAGCTACTACCTAGAATGTTTCTGGTTGTCATCCCACAGAGAAAAAAAGTGCCGGGAGGGTATTGCATCAACACTCAAATGACCCAGCCTACAATCATATGTAACATTTCTGCTCACAATTAGTTCATTGACTAAAAGGAGTCCCACGGTCCCACTCAACCGCAAGGGGACAGGACATGCAGTGCTACCGTGTCCAGAAGCTGAGAGAACCTGAGAAGTGTGGTAGACATACTGTGCCATGTTGTCAGTTAATATTCTTCTGGAACATAACTTCTAGTGGCTATATGGTACTAGCTACAGGCAGTCTCATTACATACACGACCAATTCCTTTAGTTGAATATTAATTTGGTTCTATTTTTTTCCTGCTAACATTGAATATATCAATTTTGCTCTTTTTGTCCACTGTCTTGCTTAAGAGTCTTCAGATGGGCTCAGATTTCTGCCCTTTTGAGCACCTTGTGAGGATACGGGGTTTTGGTGGCACAGTTCAGTTCAGTCGCTCCGTTGTGTCTAAGTCTTTGCGACCCCATGGATTTGGTGGTACAACACCTGCTAACTGGATACAGAAGATTTGTTTCACAATTCCTTTGTTTTGAAATTTATTTTGTTAAGTTTTGTTGCTGTTAATTATTTGGGGTTTCCCTATTGGTGTTACTGATTTAGATGGTTTTTAGCCAAGACGTAGTCATACATTTCTTATATATAAAGTGAAGTCACTCAGTCGTGTCTGACTCTTCGCGACCCCGTGGACTGTAGCCTACCAGGCTCCTCCATCCATGGGATTCTCCAGGCAAGAATACTGGAGTAGGCTGCCATTTCCTTCTCCAGAGGATCTTCCCGACCCAGTGATCGAACTCAGGTCTCCTGCATTGCAGGCAGACACTTTAACCTCTGAGCCACCAGGGAAGCCTTTTTCTTTAGAAAATTTCTAGTGCCTTAAACTTTGAATATGTTATACTGTCAAATGAAAACCAAATATTAATTACTATGATATTACATAAAATTGAAATGAATAGGTTCAAACAAAGCTGAGTTTATTTTACTTAATATACCATAGTACGTATTACTGCAATTTTGCAATTCTATTTTATATGCCTTGGTATTTTGTTAAAATCAACAAATACAAAATTATTTGTTTGTCACTTTCAGGTATTTGACAGTGATGAATCCTAATAAGTTAGACAATTTAAGCTCTAAAAAAAACTTTGGAATACCTAATCCAACTTTCTTTTATAAATGCAGAAAACAAGGGCCAGAGAATTCAGTGACTGTTGAAGGTCATAAAGCAAATCAATTGCCAAAAGAGATATTCAACACATCTCAAAGGTATAATCATGTCTTTGATCCTCAAATTTCTGAAAGGATTATAGATCAAAGAACTATAGAGTTTTCCAGAATTAATGGTGTCAGACAATATGAAAGAGCATTCGTGCAGCAACATCTTTTTCTTTTTGGAACACCTAGAGTGTATTGGCATCATTAATGCTGCTTCTAGAAGAATATCTGTCAAGAAGAATCTGACTGAGAGAATAAAAGCTTCAGACAGATGTACAGAGTAATTTCTGAGAAGAGTTGTAAGGGGGAAATTTTTTGTGCTAAGATGACATCAACTGCAAGCAACTTGTGGAAACTGTTTTCTTTTTAAAAAAATAAATGTGAGAAAAAGATTGAGATGTCATTCATCAATTTAGTGTACTTATTCTCTTTCTTCTGAATATGAAATGTCATCCATCCCATGAATAGATGAGCTGTTCTTCATGTTTCACTGTACCTACACCACTTCAAGTCTTCCATAGTGTATGCCTTGGAATTTGTTACTTCTTTCAGTTGATCTGGGGAGAACTGTTATTGGACCAATAAGACAATGCTTGAGAAGAAATTATAGATCTTTGTTTCAGGCAAAATAATAAGAGTCATAGCATATGCAACCGTAGAAGTCATTCAGCATAACATAGGTTTTCGTGATAAATGTAAGTGCTCAAACTTTTGAAAAGGCATTTCAGGGAGGAATCCTAAATAAAAGAATAGTGACCGAAATTTATTTTTGAAAAAGAGTGAAAAGATGCTCAACATCACTCATTATCAGAGAAATGCAAATCATAACCACAATGAGGTACCATTTCACACCAGTCAGAATGGCTGTGATCCAAAAGTCTACAAGCAATAAATGCTGGAGAGGGTGTGGAGAAAAGGGAACCCTCTTAAACTGTGGAAATGCAAACTAGTACAGCCACTATGGAGAACAGTGTGGAGATTCCTTAAAAAACTGGAAATAGAACTGTCTTATGACCCAGCAATCCCACTGCTGGGCATACACACCGAGGAAGCCAGAATTGAAAGAGACACGTATACCCCAATGTTCATCGCAGCACTGTTTATAATAGCCAGGACATGGAAGCAACCTAAATGTCCATCAGCAGATGAATGGATAAGAAGGAAGCTGTGGCACATATACACAATGGAGTATTACTCAGCCATTAAAAAGAATACATTTGAATCAGTTCTAATGAGGTGGATGAAACTGGAGCCAATTATACAGAGTGAAGTAAGCCAGAAAGAAAAACACCAATACATTATACTAACACGTATATATGGAATTTAGAAAGATGGTAATGATAACCCTGTATGCGAGACATCAAAAGAGACACAGATGTATAGAACAGTCTTTTGGACTCTGTGGGAAAGGGAGAGGGTGGGATGATTTGAGAGAATGGCACTGAAACATGTATACTATCATATAAGAAACGAATCGCCAGTCCAGGTTCATTGCAGGATACAGGATGCTTGGGGCTGGTGCACTGGGATGACCCAGAGAGATGGTACTGGGAGGGAGGTGGGAGGGGGTTCAGGATTGGGAGCACGTGTACACCTGTGGCGGATTCATGTTGATGTATGGCAAAACCAATACAGTATTGTAAAGTAAAATAAAGAAAAATAAAAATAAATAAAATAAAATGTCATTAAAATTAAAAAAAGAAAAAGAGTGGAAATTGGTTAGCAGAATTAATAGATATATTCTAATGCTTTTGTCATTTTTCAAAAATAACTGCTATTAGTCAGCCCAAGAACTTTAATATTCTGATGACACAGAAATTCCATAAAATGATGTAAAAACTTCAAAGAGTTAGTGGATAAGTATTTGTTAAATGTCAATAGCACTGTATTTAATTTATAGCAACTAGGTAAAAGGGAAGTTTGACAATTCTCTTTTAATACATACAAAAAGCCAGGCTGGCATTTACCTTGATCCGTGATGTACCACAGTGGAAAAAATAACAATGAAATTATTGAATCTCAAGTTTACATTGCTTCATCTACCTGTTTTGTGTGAATTTTGAGTAAGGTTGTTGTTCAGTCACTAAGTCGTGTCCAACTCTTTGTGACCCATCAATGCCAGGCTTCCCTGTCCTTCACTATCTCCCAGAGTTTGCTCAAACTCATGTCCATTGAGTTTGTGATGCCATCCAACTATCTCATCCTGTCACCCCCTTCTCCTCTTGCCCTTAATCTTTCCCAGCATCAGAATCTTTTCCAATGAGTCGGCTCTTCACATCAGTGGCCAAAGTATTGGAGTTTCAGCTTAGCATCAGTCCTTCCAATGAATATTCAGGGCTGATTTCCTTTAGGATCGACTGGTTTGATCTTGCTGTCCAAGGACTCTCCAGAGTCTTCTCCAGCACCACATTTTGAAAGCATCAATTCTTTGGTGTTTAGCTTTCTTTATGGTTCAGCTCTCTCATCAGTGTTTTGTTTCCCGTTTCTAAAAAAGATTTTAAAAAATACAGGGAATTATAGTCAATATCTTGTAAAAACCTATAATGGAAAATAATTTTAAAAATAATACAAGTATATATGTATAACTGAATCACCTTGCTGTACACCTGAATCGTTGCAAGTTTACTATACTTCAGTAAAATATATATATTTAAAAGATACTTAACTTGTAGAATTATTTTAAGTATTAAATGAAATAAGGCAGGTAAAGTGCTTAGCTCAGGACTTAGCTTAGAGTCTTCACTCAATAAATATTGAGGACTATTAGTCTTCTATCATTATTATAATAATGTAGCTCCCTTCATTATTCCACAAATTCATGTAAGTTACTCTGATTTTTTTCTCTTAAGTTGATAGGTACTTAAGATCTCTGTATTGTCTTTTTGCAGTAATAATTACTGTATTCCTACAAGGAACATAAGTAAGAATCATTCACAGTGAAAGTACTCTTTTTTTGGCCCCACTGTGCAGCATTTAGGATCTTAGTTTCCCAACCAGGGATAGAACCCATGTCCCCTGCAGTGGAGGCAAAGAGTCTTAACCATTGGACTGCCAGGGAAGTCCCCTGCAGCGGAAGCACAAAGTCTTAACCACGAGACTGCCAGGGAAGTCTTGAAACTACTTTTTTTGATAATCTAGTTTCAATCACATTATGGGGCTTCCCTGGTGGCTCAGTGGTAAAGAATCCACCTGCAATGCAGGAGACACAGGAGGTGTGGGTTTGGTCCCTAGGATGGGAAGATCCCTGGAGAAGGAAACATCAACCCACTCCAGTATTCTTGCCTGGAAAATCCCATGGATAGAGGAGCCTGGTGGATTACAGTCCGTGGGGTTGCAAAGAGTGGGACATGACTGACATGTGTACACGCATCAGTCATATCATATTATATCATATATCATATCATATCACACTCCGACAAACCAGCATTGAAAGACCATTGTTTATGAAGTGAGCAGATATAAATTCTATGCCCAGCTCTATCTATCTGTTCTGCTTCCATCCTTGAAGTTGATTTAAATAAACCTCTAATGACTCTGGCATCTACATCTTCAGTTCAGTCACTCAGTCGTGTCTGACTCTTTGCGACCCCATGGATCGTAGCATGCCAGGCCTCCCTGTCCATCACCAACACTTGGAGTTCACTCAGACTCATGTCCATCAAGTCAGTGATGCCATCCAGCCATCTCATCCTCTGTCGTCCCCTTCTCCTCCTGATCTTTGGGACTGGAATGAAAACTGACCTTTTCCAGTCCTGTGGCCACTGCTGAGTTTTCCAAATTTGCTGGCATATTGAGTGTAGCACTTTCACAGCATCATCTTTCAGGATTTGAAATAGCTCCACTGGAATTCCATCACCTCCACTAGCTTTGTTTGTAGTGATGCTTTCTAAGGCCCACTTGACTTCACATTCCAGGATGTCTTGCTCTAGGTGAGTGATCACACCATCATGATTATCTTGGTCGTGAAGATCTTTTTTGTACAGTTCTTCTGTGTATTCTTGCCACCTCTTCTTAATATGTTCTGCTTCTGTTAAGTCCATACCATTTCTGTCCTTTATCAAGCCCATCTTTGCATGAAATGCATCTTCAGACCCATGAAAATGACCTGGTCTGGAGTTATTCTCATCACCTCTATTCACAGTTCACTCACCAAAACAAGTCACCTAATTGCTTGGGTAGCTGGTATATAGCCCACTCTGAATAACCAATCTTTCAAAAAATTAAATGACAATTAAGTAAAATTAAATGAAAACAAATTAGAATGGTTAAATGAAAACAAGTTAGAGTGGTTACTCAGAAATGAGTTGCTTTTGTTAGATGGGAAAGTTATCACATACAAACTTTGAAATGTATATTTTGCTAAAGTTCAGCAAGGATATTTAAGTAGTTTTTTCTAATTTTACCAAGCTTTATATTTATTTAAACTTTTCTCTGAGAATTTCCTTTGGTTTCATTTAGCCTAATTCGGTTGTATTTTATACCTTTCTAGTGTTGGAGAAGACTCTTGAGAGTCCCTTGGACTGCAAGGAGATCCAACCAGTCCATTCTGAAGGAGATCAGCCCTGGGATTTCTTTGGAAGGAATGATGCTAAAGCTGAAACTCCAGTACTTTGGCCACCTCATGCGAAGAGTTGACTCATTGGAAAAGACTCTGATGCTGGGAGAGATTGGGGGCAGGAGGAGAAGGGGACGACAGAGGATGAGATGACTGGATGGCATCACCGACTCGATGGACGTGAGTCTGAGTGAACTCCGGGAGTTGGTGATGGACAGGGAGGCCTGCCATGCTGTGATTCATGGGGTTGCAAAGAGTCCGACATGACTGGGCGACTGAACTGAACTAAACTGAACTGAGGCTTTAAAAATTATAACAAAATTTCCATGGAAACAACCTTCTTGTGCTATTTAGTTACAAATAACTTCTTTCTGGTGATTCTTTTTTCTTACAATTACCTAACAAAGACAATAGTGAACTGTTTTGTTTTGTTTGTTTTTTCTGAAGAGCAGATGAACATAATACTGTGTATTTAGGTAACTATTGGAGAAGGCAATGGCACCCCACTCCAGTACTCTTGCCTGGAAAATCCCATGGACAGAGAAGCCTGGTAGGCTGCAGTCCATGGGGTCACGAAGAGTCGACTGAGTGACTTCATTTTCATGCATTGGATAAGGAAATGGCAACCCACTCCAGTGTTCTTGCCTGGAGAATCCCAGGGACGGGGGAGCCTGGTGGGCTGTCTATAGGGTTGCACGGAGTCGGACAACTGAAGCGACTTGGCAGCAGCAGTAGCAGCAGGTAACTATAGTTCAGCATAGGATGTGATCCCAAGGGCTTAATGGGGGAAAAAAGGCTCATTCACTCCTTAAAAGAAGTGAAAAACAATGCTAAAGATATTTAAGGTTTATCCCTACATCCTCTTGAAACTGCTTATATCTTAGTTAATTCTATTGTCGTTGGGAAAATACTTCAGAAACTTAGATTTCCATTTAACATTAGTGGCTTGATCACTCATGCCCACATTCTGAGAGCCAGAATGGAGCAGTTACCAGGGGTAGCAGGTAGTGTTTTAATGCCCCACTCATATGCCCTTGAACCTTATCATTTTGGTATACAGCTGCTCAAGACTTCATTTATCAGCACCTGCAATTCTGTATCTGAGGGCATTCTCTGGCTCCTGGAGCCTGCTCTGCCTATGGACAGTGCAAGCAGAAGTCTGGGAAATTAATCCTTCCCCTGAACTCTGAACAGCTCTCAACCAATGACTAAAGGCTTATGTATAAATAGTCCAGCTCCCTCATCTCATCTTTCAGGTGGTTCATCTGAGGCACTGTCTTAGACTTCCTCAGAGAGATTTATTTCAGTTACCCACAGTAGGAATTTAAGAATGCATCCTTAATTGGTTCCTTATTCTTGCTTCACTTCCCCACTCCATATTGATGTTTCTTGGAATCATCTCTGAAACAGACTGTGTGCATGATTAGTTGCTTCAGTTGTGTCTCTTTGCGACCCAATGGACTGTAGCCCACCAGACTCCTCTGTCCATGGGATTCTTCAGGCAAGAACACTGGAGTGGGTTGCCATGTCCTCCTCCAGGGGATCTTCCCCGACCCAGGGATCAAATCTGTATCTCTTGTCTTTTATGTTGGCAGCCAGGTTCTTTACCACCACACCATCTGGGAAGCCCCCTGAAATAGACTACTTGAATTTAAATTCTTGTCCCAGGCTTTAAGACCCTGGCTCATGGGATCTACACAGTTCTATCTGTATGGCCAGTTTACTCAGAGTAGCTGCACCCATTCACACTCTCACCTAAGGGCTCCTATTTCTCAACAATACTGACAACTTTTAGATTCATCCCATAGTTTCATAGTTTTATTTTGTGTTTCTGTGATTACTAGGGAAATCTGGTATTTCTTCACACACCTGTGGGCCATATGGTGTTCATACCTTTGGATTTCCCATTTAGGCTCTTTTCCATTTTCCATTGGGTTACCTATATTTTTCTTGATTTGAAATATTTCCCTCTATATTTTAGACATCAGTTCCTTGTTGGTTTTAGATGTTGCAAACATCTTCTCCCAGTCTCTCAGGTATCTGTTAAATTCTTGGAATAAGTCTGTATATATGATGTCCTTTGTAGACTGTTAATTCTGATGTATTATATATATATAATGTTTTTGGCAGGTCTGATTTACAAAGTCATCCCCACACCAAAGCCACACAGATGTTCTTCTCCAAGATCTCCCTCTTCCTATGCTAGTACCACAGAAAGGCTAGCACCACCCTAGCAGGGTGAATCTCTCCTGGTCACACCTTAGATAGTCTGGAAGCAGAAGGTAAGGTGGACTTTGGGACGCAAAAGTTTTATTAAAGATCAGCATCTGTGAAAGGAAAGGAAACAGAATTGGCCCCAGAAAGTAATTGCAGGTTGATAAAGCAGGTTGATAATCACAGGTCGATGCAGCTTTATAAAGCCACAGGCAATCCACTGAAGCACTTTGGAACAAACACTATGAATCAACAGTGTCCTGCATCAGGCTGAAATGGCCAGTCTTTTATAGTCCACTTGCCCTCAGTCACCATATCCTGACAGCCCTGGAAGGATGTGACCTTGGGCAAGACAGTTCCCAGCAGGTGAGGCTGACCCTGAAGCAGCTGCGAGCTGGAGGCTGTATAGTAGCTGCCCTCCCAGCAGCTGGGCAGTGAGTTCTTCTTCAAAGGAGGATCTATGCTCCACATTTCCCCATCTAACAGACTGTAAAAAAAAAATCGACATCATAACTATACATAGATCTTCTTCATTCTTCTTTATAAATTTGGGAAGATTTCTTTGTGCTCCTTCTGGAGTTTTGGTTGGAATGGTAAAGAATGTATGCCATTCAATGTGGGGAGAGTAGTGTACCAAGGAGATGACTTTTGGTTGGTAGCCAAATAGATGAAGCTCTGGATAAGGAGTGGCAGAGGCAGTAGGCCAGAGAGGCAGCCAGTTTGGTCAGGGGATTGTTAAATACAGAGGGGATCAATCAAATAATTATATATATGTTGAAGTTGATATATATATTAAAAAAATGGGAACCTAGTTTCACTGTCAAAGGGGGGGATTTACAAATCTAGAGCAGGAAAACGCTTACAAGTACTCAGAGATGTTGGATTGGAATCTACTGCATCAGTATAAACTCAGTTTTAAAATATATTTAGTGACAGATGTAGAAATAGATATTTCTTAGCTCTTATAGCTTGAAAGAACCTAGGTGCCAGGATACCCCTATGGCAGGAAACACACTGAGAACCCAGATCTTGATGTCTGATTCCAGAGTGGAGGCAGGGAAAATACAAAATGAACCTAGAACACCTGAGTTGAATCAGAAAGTAAGAAAGTTTTAATAGAATGATGGGGATATGCCATCAGGACAAAATGTCAGCCTGAGGGGACTCCCGCTGGCCAAATATGGGGCCTTTGAGCATGAAAACAAATAACTAGAGCTAAACATTACAACCCACTGAATGAGACAGGAATCTATGAATCCATTTTGAAATAAATATGTAAATGAATGAATGAATGAATAAATAGAAAGGATAACTCTTCTTTACATTAGAATGTTAACTAGCAAAACAGAGGAAATGATGGAGGAAGAAAATCACCATTTGATCATCACTGTGATAAGTGATTCAGGCAGGAATTAATGGATGTTAAGACTGGTAGGTGAAGTGAGAAACAGAATATTAGCATAATCTCAGGATATCTTTTTGCAAAATATTTACCATGTATAAAGGAAATAATGTGATTTTTATGGTAGAGAAGACCACTTGACCAGATGAGTAAAGTTCTTATCACAGTTGATATCATGACATCATGAGCCCTCAGAAAGGTGCAAAGAAAAGCACAGCCTCGTTTCTGTGGTTCTCTTGTCAAATGTATGGCCTGCATCTAGTCATGAGAAACCCCTAGGGATCTAGTTGAGGGTCATCCTATGGAATGAAAAGCCTGTTCTTTTTAAAACTGTCAAGGTCATGAAAAATAAGGCAAGACTGAGAAATTGTTCCAGATTCAAGGAGACTAAAATACATGACAATTAAATTCAACATAATATCCTACATGGGATTTTGGATCAGAAAAGGAAAAAAGATATTGTTGTGACAGAGAGTGACATTTTAATGGAGTTTGTGTTGTATCAGTGTTGCTTTCCTGACTTGGAAGGTTATGCAATGGTTATGAAGGACAGCACCTTTGCTTTGTGGATATACACATTGGATGTTTAGGGCTGATAGGGTATCAAGCCTATAGATTTCTATAAGATTGTTCCTAAAAAGACTCAACCAAAACAAGAAGACTATATATAAAGATAGAGAGAGAGAGAGAGAGAGAAAGCAGATATGGCAAGATATCAACAATTAAGGAATCTAAGTAAAAAGGATATGGGAGTTTTTACAACTTCTATTTAACTTGAGATTATTTCAAAATCAGTTCAGTTCAGTCGCTCAGTCATGTCCGACTCTTTGCACCCCCATGGACTGCAGCACACCAGGCCTCTCTGTCTGTCACCAACTCCCGGAGTTTACTCAAATTCATGTCATTGAGTCGGTGATGCCATCTAACCATCTCATCCTCTCTTGTCCCCTTCTCCTCCTGCCTTCAGTCTTTCCCAGCATCAGGGTCTTTTCCACTGAGTCAGGTCTTCACATCACGTGGCCAAAGTATTGGAATTTCAACATCAGTCCTTCCAATGAACATTCAGGACTAATTTCCTTTAGGATGGACTTGTTGGATCTCCTTGCAGTCCAAGGGACTCTCAAGAGTCTTCTCCAACACCACAGTTCAAAAGCATCAATTCTTCGGCACTCAGCTTTCTTTATAGTCCAACTCTCACATCCATACATGACTACTGGAAAAACCATAGCCCTGACTAGACAGATCTTTGTTGGCAAAGTACTGTCTCTGCTTTTTAATATGCTGTCTAGGTTGGTCATAGTCAATAAAGCAGAAATAGATGTTTTTCTGGAACTCTCTTGCTTTTTCAATGATCCAGCAGATGTTGGTAATTTGATCTCTGGTTCCTCTGCCTTTTCTAAAACCAGCTTGAACATCTGGGAGTTCACAGTTCACGTATTGCTGAAGCCTGGCTTGGAGAATTTTGAGCATCACTTTACTAGAGTGTGAGATTAGGGCAATTGTGCAGTAGTTTGAGCATTCATTGGCATTGCTTTTCTTTGGGATGGGAATGAAAAGTGACCTTTTCCAGTCCTGTGGCCACTGCTGAGTTTTCCAAATTTGCTGGCATATTGAGTTCAGCACTTTCACAGCATCATCATTCAGGATTTGAAATAGCTCAACTAGAATTCCATCACCTCCACTAGCTTTGTTTGTAGTGATGCTTTCTAAGGCCCACTTGACTTCACATTCCAGGAAGTCTGGTTCTGAGTGATCATACCATCATGATTATCTGGGTCATGAAGATCCTTTTTGNGGGCCAGATGTGTATAAGAGACAGATTTGAAATAGCTCAACTAGAATTCCATCACCTCCACTAGCTTTGTTTGTAGTGATGCTTTCTAAGGCCCACTTGACTTCACATTCCAGGAAGTCTGGTTCTGAGTGATCATACCATCATGATTATCTGGGTCATGAAGATCCTTTTTGTACAGTTCTCCTGTGTATTCTTGCCACTTCTTAATATGTTCTGCTTCTGTTAGGTCCATACCATTTCTGTCCTTTGTCGAGCCCATCTTTGCATGACATGTTCCCTTGGTATCTCTAATTTTCTTGAAGAGATCTCTAGTCTTTCCCATTCTGTTGTTTTCCTCTATTTCTTTGCATTGATCGCTGTGTGGATCACAATAAATTGTGGAAAATTCTGAAAGAGATGGGAATACCAGACCACCTGATCTGCCTCTTGAGAAACCTATATGCAGGTCAGGAAGCAACAGTTAGAACTGGACATGCAACAATAGACTGGTTCCAAATAGGAAAAGGAGTATATCAAGGCTGTATACTGTCACCCTGCTTATTTAACTTCTATGCAGAGTACGTCATGAGAAACGCTGGGCTGGAAGAAGCACAAGCTGGAATCAAGACTGCCGGGAGAAATATCAATAACCTCAGATATGCAGAAGACACCACCCTTATGGCAGAAAGTGAAGAGGAACTCAAAAGCCTCTTGAAGAAAGTGAAAGTGGAGACTGAAAAAGTTGGCTTAAAGCTCAACATTCAGAAAACTAAGATCATGGGATCTGGTCCCATCATTTCATGGGAAATAGATGGGGAAACAGTGGAAACAGTGTCAGACTTTATTTTGGGGGGCTCCAAAATCACTGCAGATGGTGATCGCAGCCATGAAATTAAGACTCTTTGAAAGGAAAGTTATGACCAACCTAGATAGCATATTAAAAAGCAGAGACACTACTTTGCCAACAAAGGTCCGTGTAGTCAAGGCTATGGTTTTTCCAGTAGTCATGTATGGATGTGAGAGTTGGACTTTGAAGAAAGCTGAGCGCCAAAGAATTGATGCTTTTGAACTGTGGTGTTGGATAAGACTCTTGCGAGTCCCTTGGACTGCAAGGAGATCCAACCAGTCCATTCTGAAGGAGATCAGTCCTGGGTATTCATTGGAAGGACTGATGCTAAAGCTGAAACTCCAATACTTTGGCCACCTCATGTGAAGAGTTGACTCATTGGAAAAAACCCTGATGCTGGGAGGGATTGGGAGCAGGAGGAGAAGGGTTCGACCGAGGATGAGATAGCTAGATGGCATCACCGACTCGATGGACGCGAGTCTGAGTGAACTCCAGGAGCTGGTGATGGACAAGGAGGCCTGGCGTGCTGCGATTTATGGGGTTGCAAAGAATCGGACACAACTGAGTGACTGAACTGAACTGAAGGTTGGTCATAACTTTTCTTCCAAGGAGCAAGCATCTTTTTATTTCATGGCTGCAGTCACCATCTGTAGTGATTTTGGAGTCCAAGAAAATAAAGTCTGACACTGTTTCCACTGTTTCTCCATCTATTTGCCCTGATAAGATGGGACCGGATGCCATGACCTTAGTTTTCTGAATGGTGACCTTTTAGCCAACTTTTTCACTCTCCTCTTTCACTTTCATCAAGAGGCTCTTTAGTTCTTCACTTTCTGCCATAACAGTGGTGTCATGTGCATATCTGAGGTTACTGATATTTCTCTGAGCAAAATACATATTCTTATTTATTTATGGTCATGCTGTACAACTTGTGGGATCCTAGTTCCCTGACCAGGGATCGAACCCAGATTCAAGCAGTAAAAGCAGCAAGCTGTAACAACTGGACCACCAGGGAATTCCCATACATATTCATATATAAAATAAACATAAAAACATAAGTCTGTACAAAAGTTTGTGTACAAATGTTCATAGCAGCATTATCTATAATACCTCCAAAGTGAAAACAATCAAAATATCCATCAACTGGAATGGATAGGAAAAAATACTGCAGCCATAGGATGAAATACTATTTGGTAATAAAAAGGAAATAGATATCGATAACTGTTACATCATGAATGAATCTTGAAAATACTGTGTTCAGTGAAAGCAACCAGTCACAGAATACCACAATTTGTATGAGTCCATTTATGTGAAATATCTACAGTAAGAAAATTCATAGAGACAGAAAGTAAATTAGTTGTTGCCAAGGGTTGGGGGGGAATGAGGAGTAACTGTTACTCATTTGTGCTTCCAACTTCATGCCTCAAATTACAGAATCTGTAACTCATATTAGAGTTGATCTCTGAAGTCTCTAGGATCCTCTTAAATTTGTATGTCAGGCTCTTAAAGAGATTGTGTTGTGAAAGTAATACCCTTGACTTGATGATTTTTAAACAACTTATATGGGGTAATTGGAAAATATATTAATTATTAACTCATTTTAGAATTGCATGTTGTTCATTTATTTGAAACTTTGAAACATAGTAACTTGGTTAAAAGCTACAGAAGACAAATCCACCACCTAGCGGTGAAGACAGGAAGTTTCAGGTGGGCGATACAAGGTGTCTTCCCATTACACGTTCAAGACCGCTGTCCACAGCTCTTTTATCTTGCATTTGTCTTGTCCCCTCATCACTCAGAATAGTTTCATGTACACAGTATACGTCCTGAGGTAATAGTTTGTTCATGTTCTGTTGAGGTACTTTCGAGAATTGTGAGAAAATCAATGGTTTTAAACTTGGGGGTGCTGAAGGTACCCTGCTAGTCATACATTTCAAACCCCTCCTCCTCAAGAGGCCTGCCCAGTCCAGCTCTTTGGACACACCACTCCACAAGTGCCTGGTTCAGAGAATCAGGATTAGCCTTTGAAAAGGTAAAAATCAATACACCAATGGGATCCTTGATGTCAAGTATTTAACGACTTTGTGTTGCCTTCTACAGTAATTAAAATCAAGTCTTCAAACTTAAATTTAAATATCTAAAAGTAGGAATGCACCATCCTTAATCTTAAACTCCAAAGGTAGGGAAGAGGTCCGAATCCTAGGCTCCTGGGCCTATTGGTAACGGGGGATCTTTACTGTTTTTCATTTTGGTTTTGCATTCTGCTCCCCCTCCTCCTGCCCCTGCACTTTTCTTTCCCTTTTCATCCTTTTTCTCTTTCTCTCCTAAGTAACAGGCCAGCAATGAAGATCAGCACCGTGTTTAAGTGGAATAGGTTGTGCGCTGAACAGGGTGCTTTAATTATTCCAGGTTGTCACCTGAAAATCCCCTTTGCCATCGAAAATATTTCTCTTCGAGTCCTTTCCTTAAATATTAAGCTATTTCCCAACACTCTGCTTTCATTATCGTTAAGTCTTCTTTCGAAACAGTCTCACTTTAGCACAATTTTAAAAAATCCCTTCCATACAACACAGGAGAGGTTCTGAATACACCAACTTTAGAATTTTGCCCGTGGCAGCCTTGCTGATAGTTTTCAAAATTTAGGACGTTTGATTCAATTTTTTACTGGGTTTACGAATGCCGGCTGCTTTTCAATAACCTAATAAAATGCATGTTTCTCACCTTTGGAAACTTTAGGGCTCAGAGCCTCCTCGGGCATCCGGGCATTTATTCTTAATTCGGCTTCTGAAACAGGCTCCTCGGAGGAGCAGTTTCGACCTAGAAGTTCAGAGAAGCAGTTACACAGAACTTGCAACAGTTGGTGTCCGGCCACAGGCAGGTTGAAAATGATACACAGGGTTGATTTAAGAATCAAAAAGCACCGGGAAGGGAAAAGCGGGGATAGCCGTGGCCTTGGGGGACAGCGCGGCGGCGGCGCGAGGCCCGTGGGGCCGAGCTCCGGAGGTGGGAAGCTGGAGACGGCCGAGAAGCAAGCACCGCAGAGACGGCCGCGCGGCGCTGTGTGCGGGAAGGGCGCGCGCCCCGGGTCCACGACGGGGCCACCGCGAGGTGAGGCCGGCCCTGCCCCCGCGCCGCCCCCGGCGGGAGGCGCGACGCCCGGGCCGCGGGTGCGTGCGCGGCCCCGGGCGACGCGGCTGGGCGTGCGCGGGGCCGCGGCGGAGGCAGGGCCGGGCGGGCGGCAGAAGATGGCGAGGGTGTGTAGGCGGCAGCAATGCTCCGTTGAGAGACGCGGCTTTCGGCAAGAACTGGACTCGTGGCGCCACAAGCTCATTCACTGTGTAGGTGAGACCCTCTCCCGGCAGCCTTCGGCCCTTGGGCCGCCCCACTGCCGGCCGCCCCGGAGGAGGGAGGGAGCCGGGACAGAGCAATTGCTGCTCCGGCCCGCCCGCCCTCTTTGGCTTGGGCGTCCCCCTCCCCCACCCCCCGGAGTGCGGGCGCGCGCGACCTCCGGGCGGGCTCTCCCGGCTCGGGCCCGAGCGCGCGCTCCGGCCCCTCCCCTCCGCGCGCCCTTCCCGGGGCGGGCTCTCGGGCGGGAGCGCGTGCCCCTCCTATCCGCTCTCCCTCCCTCCCTCCATCCCTGCCCGGCGGCCCGGCGCCGCCGCCGGCTTATTGTGGAGACTCGCGCCGCGCCGCTGCCACTGGAGCGGGAGCGGCGCAGCCGCTGGTCCCGCAAAGCCGACCGCGGGAGCCAGGGGCGTGCTGGGCCGCGGCTCGGCCTCCTGCTCCGCTCTGGCCGGCGCCTTCCGCGTCCCACGCAGCCCCTCCCCCACGCGCGGCCTCCTCCCTCCATCCCTACCCGGCGGCCCGGTGCCGCCGCCGGCTTATTGTGGAGACTCGTCCCGCGCCGCTGCCACTGGAGCGGGAGCGGCGCAGCCGCTGGTCCCGCAAAGCCGACCGCGGGAGCCGGGGGCGTGCTGGGCCGCGCCTCGGCCTCCTGCTCCGCTCTGGCCGGCGCCTTCCGCGTCCCACGCAGCCCCTCCCCCACGCGCGGCCGCGGCGCGCGCCCCTGTCCCCGCGTGCACGGGCGGCGGGCGGGCGGGCGCCCGGCGCTCGGGCGTGTGCGAAGCGTGAGGTGGAGATGGGGGCGGAGGGAACCGGAGCTGTCACAGGCCCCGGGTCCGCCTGACCGAGCCAAGTGGGGTGTCATGGCCGCGGGGGGCAGCGGCTGCACTTCCTCTGCGGGCGGCGGCGGCGGCAGCGGCCGGGGAGTTAATCCTCGACGCTCGGGTCGGTGTGTGTGTGTATTTCTGTTTGGTGTGTGCGCGGCGGGTGGAAGGGGGTTGGAACCGGGCGCGACCGGGAAGCCCGAGCAGTGGTCTTGTCCGCTCCTGGGAGATTTTCCGCAGCCGCCGCTTGGCCGAGCGCCTTGTCCGCCGCCCGCCTCCCGGACCTCGGGCCGCCTCGGGTGGCCTTTTTCCCCGCGGGCAGAGGGAGCGTGGACGGGGTCGCCCCGGGAGGGGCCGGGCGGCGGAGCAGCGCCTCTCACACTGTGTGTTTTGTCTGTTTTTCTCTCCCAAGGTCCCGTTTCCCTCTGTGCGGCGGCCGGCGGGACCATAAGGGCTTAACTCATATATTTAACCCCCCTCCAAAAAGTAAGTGGCCCGTGTGGTGTCTCCGCTCCGCCCGCCGCCCCCTAGCCCCAGTGCCTCCAGTGTCTGACTCTCCTGTCCCCCAGCATTGTTATTTCCCCATCTTTGCTTCGGTGCTGCTGATGTGTGGGGAAATGCTGTCTCGTCGTTCTCCGTCCCCCACGCCCAGTCCTCGGGGAGACCCAGAATTCGAACCCCCCACCTCTCCCCACCCCACCGTGGGGAATAATCTTGGTCTTCCCAACAGAATCTAGGAGATTCTATCCGTTCGCTTGGGCCCCTTATCCCCTCCTTCCCGACAGGGTTTCGTTGGAAGGAATTATGCAAATCCTGCTTTCTGGTGTCCATTCAGCGGCAATTTCATGCGGTGAGAAGTTCTCTTTGTTGTGCGAGGGGGAGAACAGACACTGATTTAATAGACATATCTGTTGGGGGGAAGGGTAGAGGGGGGTGTGGAGAAGCTCAGTTTGGAAGAATTACAGCACTTGGTTAGCTCAGTGTCTTTGTGTTTGAGCTTTCTGGCTTGACAGGAGGGTATGCCCTTTACAACGTCCCGCAAGGGATATTTTCTGTAATAGATTGAAAAACAAAACTGAAACTTTAAACAAGTGAAAAATAAGGTAACTTTTAGTTAGAGAATATAAACCTTTCCATTTTTACGGCATTTCATTATTAAAATGTATGTGAATTTTGTTTAGGATTTAGACTGTAATCAAAATTAGTATAGGCAACAATGCTCTGAGGTATCTGGTATCACTTTGGTTGTCCACAGGTTAAAAGTGACATTTTAAAACATATACTTGTGTGAGTAGTAAAGGTATAAATCCATTTTTTGGCGTAATTTGTGTTGTGGCTATATTTTAAAATTTCCCTACTACTAATCCAAGCTGTGTCCTTCAGGAATCAGCCTTTTGGTTATCAGTTATCATTTACTCTGCTCTGTCTCTGCTGGTTTTATTCTTTGAAGTCTATCTTACATTTCCTAAAATGTAACATCAGCTTTAGCACTTTAAAAATTATTATTATTTGTAACTGTCGTATGAGAGACCTTATAAGACATGTAGAGGTTTTGAGAAACATGAAATTAATGAGGTTTCAGAATTGTGAGTTAATACAGAATCCTGATATTATTTTGAAGAATTTTTAGTTCTTTTATTTCTTTCACTTTTTTAATGATTTTTTTCAGAGGAACTTTTTAGTTTTTAAAAGATTATGAAATTGATAATTATAACCCTGTAGATTTCTTAAATTACTGTTGCTTTGGTTTAGATGGTTGTTTATCTTATTGTTTGCTTAGAGTTCTTCCCTCTTGCTTCAGCCCCCCCCCCCTTTTTTAAATCAGTCATTGCTTAGTCTTAGTGGTGAGTTACTGCTGCTTGACACAGTGTTTTTATTTTTCTCTGTAATAAAATCCTTCTGTAAATACCTGAGTTGAATATCAAATTTTAGATTCATTTTTTGAGGGAGGATTTTAATCTGGTTATCAGTTTTCCTTAAAAGCATTTTTTTAACTCTAAATCTCCACTTTCAAGGTAGTAAAGTTCAGGAGATTATAGAGTCCAGAGTGCAGATCACTATTTTAATCTGAGGAGTAATACATAGTTGATAGTATCCCAATTAAAATCAGTTGGGTCTCATATTTTCTCTTTTATTGTATGTAATTTTGTTCTTTAAGAAGACAGTTCTATGTAAATTGTAGTGTTAACTTTCTACATGCAAGAGAGGTGGCAATGATCCTTATTTATATACAATCCCAAAGGCAACTCTGTCACTAGCAAATGTAATAATTCCTCTTTTATTTTAATGGGATTGGTTCTGAACAGTTAATCCTCTATTTGATTCTCTTGACTGGTTATCTTAATACTTTAGGGTCATTGCTTTCTAAATGATATTTAATTTATAGCAGTCTTTGGATTACAAGTGAATTCTCACTCATTTCCAAAATTTAATACCCTCCCCCCCCTTTTTTTTTTGGAAAGAGGTGAGGGTCATGACTGTGGAGGTGGAAGTGGAGGTGTTGGTGTTTCCGTTATTAAGTTTTAGTTGAATTGGAGTTAGCGGGTTCCGACAGTGATGATGATCAAGATGGATATTTGGTAGCCAGTTGATTATTGAGTCCTCAGGGACTAGAATGAGCTTCCATTCTGGGAAGATCAAGGTTCTCTCTGCTGCATGATATGATATAACTTATTGCTTGGCTGTTCCTCATCCTTGCTATATTCTCAAAAAACTCTTCCCAATCTTGGGGAAGTTGTGATGATTTCAGCTTAGCTCTAGCTTGCTGGAAAAAGGATAGCTGGATGAGTCTCTGACTAACAGAGAGTTATTGCTCCGATTGCTTCAAATGTGTTTATAGCTGGAGCAAGTATAGGAAGCATCTGAATAATGCCATTTTTTAAGCCTTATGGAATCTCTTCTAGAGTGAAAATTAGGTATTTAATGTCTGTGGGGACTTGCCACTTCTGAGTACTTGCCTAATTGCTTAGCTACTTGTACTAGTGCTGTTTTTAGGAGCAGAGGCAGTTAGTTGAGTACAAACTTTATTTAAATATTTATTAAGCATATGTCTTGTATATCAGGCACTGTGAGGAAACAAAGATATTGGGGAAGTTGCCTTAACCTTGAAGAACTATTTAAAATATAGTGTATACAGTGCAAGGCAAAATGTGCCATAGGCTAGATGCAAGGAAGTTCTGGGGGCATTTAGAAGTGAAAAAAAATTGCCTGAGATGGTGAAGGAAGGCTTCATGAAGAAGGTGGTGGATTTTGGCTTCATTTTGATGAAAGTGGAAAAGGCATTCCTGTCGTGTGAAACAAGCAGAAATATAAAAGGACTAGAATGAGTTATCTGTTTAAACTTCAGTCCGTGTTTCATGTAGGGGGTGGATAGGTTACAGGTTTGCAGATATAAATTGTTGGATTTTCTAGTACAGATTAAAAAGTGGTCTCTTTGTTAAGCTAGTTGGGGTGTGCAACACACCTGTCTCCTTAGCTCAGGGGACGATTGTTTCCTTTATTTAAGGATTCCATTGTAAAACTCTACAATAATATTAGTTGTTTTTTAACTCAGCTTGGCAGAGACAATATTGTCATTCACAGCAGTGTCCCTTCTAAGTAAACTCACTCATTTGGAAGCTGTACTTTGCACAAAACTCATTTTTGGCTTTCCCTAAAATCAGTGGTGCATTCATTCTTAAAGTACACTTAGTACTGGCAAGTTTTCATCCTTTAGAGGTTGTATTTGGTATCTGGAAACAGTAAAAGAATATTTTCTGTAGCAAATAAAGGTATATATAAAATAATGAGATTGTTTTTTTCCTCTGCTTTGCAGACTGGCTCAGAAAGCTCAGCAGAGAGGCTTTGGTGTGCTTCTGAACTTCTCTTTTGATTCTTATTTCCTTTGTGTCCACCCTTCTGGTGAATGGAATCTGGGTATTGGGTAGATGTGAATAAACATAGCTGTTACTTTTTGTAGTTTCAAGTTAAAGACTTGTTAGTTATTACCCTCCAAATGATCTTTACTTCATTTGCAAATACTTTTAAAAATCGTTTTCATGGTTCTTACACTTGCACATTGTTTTTGGTATAATCCCAGTGTGAACCGTTTGTTAACTTTATTGACTCTTGTTTGCAGGAAGTATCCCAAGTCCAGTGGTTCATACCTTGAATTTAATTTTTTTGTTTTTAAAATTGAAATATAACTTATGTTCTGTAAAAATTCACTCAATATATACAGGTCAGTGGTTTTTAGTTTTTTGAGAAGGTTGTGCACATATCACTATCTAATTGTCTTAATACTTTCATATCCAAAAAAAGAAACTGAAACTCTATACTGGTTGGAAGTCATTTCGCATTTCTACTATGATCCAGTCCTTGGCAATCTATTTGCCTATTCTAGACAATTCATATAAATGTAGTAGTATAACATGTGACCTTTTTGTGTCTGGCTTCTTGTTTTCAGAATGCATTCATGTAGTAGTATACATAAGCACTTCATTGCTTTTTACAGTTAAATATTATTGCATTGTATGAACGTATTATATTTTGTATATCCATCAGTTGTGAGACAGTTGTTTCTACTTTTTGCCTCTTATGAATAAGCTGCTGTGAACGTTAGCAACATTATTTGTGTGGACATTTGTTTTCACTTCTTTTCCGTATGTACTTCAGAGTGAACTTGCTGGGTCATATATGTAACTGTTGTAACTTTGAGGAAGTGCCAAACTGTTTTCTTAAGCAACTGAAGTATTTTACATTCCCATCAGCAATGTAGGATGATTTCAGTTTCTCCATAATCTTGCCAACATTTGTTACTGTCTTTTTGGTTATAGTCATCCTAGTGGGTAGGTATGCAGTGGTATCTATTTGTGGTTTTGATTTGCGTTTCCCTAATGACAGTTGATGTTGAATGTCTTTTCATGTGCTTGTTAGCCATTTGTATATTTTCTTTGGAGAAATGTCTGTTCAGATCCTTGTTTGGTTGCTCAGTTGTGTCTGGCTCTTTGCTATCACATGGACTGTAGCCTGCCAGGCTCCCCTGTCTGTGGAGTTTTCCAGGCAAGAATACTGAAGTGGCTTGCCATTCCTCTCTCTCTGGGATCTTCCCAGCTCAGGGATCAAACCCAGGTCTCTTGCATTGCAGGCAGATTCTTTACCATCTTAGCCACCAGGGAAGCTTGCTGCTATCTAATTTCATAAAATTAAGTAAACATAAAATAAGCAGAAATTTAGTAGACTTCAGCAACACTATGAAACTGACTCCATCCATCCCAACTTCAGAATATACCTTCTTCTCAGGAGCACACATTTACTGAGACTAATCATATTCTGGGCCATAAAACAAATCTCAATAAATTTAAAGGGCCGAAATCATACAACATGTTCTCTGACTACTATAGAATTAGGTTGGAAATCAACATCAGGAAGGTCTATGCTGCTGCTGCTGCTGAGTCGCTTCAGTCGGGTCTATAGAAAAGCTAATTTTTGAAAACCAAATAACATGCTTCTAAGTAACCCATGGTCAAAGAAATTGAAAGAGAATTTATAAAACACTTTGAACTTAATCAAAATGAAAATGCAACATAATAATCTTTGTGGGCAAACCTCCACAACTATAAGATAATAAGTTTCTGTTGTTTAAGCCACCTAGTCTTGTGGTATTTTGTTATGGCAAACCTAGCAAACTAATAACAAGTCCCAAATTGGAAATAACCTGAATGTCCACGCCATGCCATGCTGCTCTCCAGGCAAGAATACTGGAGTGGGTTGCCAATTTCTGCTCCAGGGGATCTTCCCGGCCCAGGAATCAAACATGAGTCTGCTGCATTGGCAGGCAGATTCTTTTTACCACTGAGCCACCAAGTTGAGTTATTTGTCTTTATATTGTTGAGTTGTAAGGGTATATTCTGGATATGAGACCCATATCAGTATATGATTTACAAACTTTTTTTTTCTCATCACACCCTCAATTTGATAATTAGAAGATAATCTGCAGCATACCTTGTGAAGGAAATAATGGATACAGTAGCAATGATCAGAACGAACTGGAGTTTCTCAGGAAAGGCTTCCTTAAACATCCTCTCCTAGGAACTATTAAAATTGTTGTTCGATGTTTTGTATAATGCAGATATACTTTGCTATCCAGATCATCTGTGTTTTCGCCTTTTTTAGTGAGGGTTCGTATTTCAAGTTCAGATAATGTGGTAAACCATGTTATTTGAATCTGTTGTGTGCCTGAGTTTTGGATAGTACATAACCAAGCTTTGGGTGGAGAAGGATATCTTTTCTTTATATAGACATTTTGTCTCACTCTGTTCTGTGTCTAGTGTTCATAGTGTTACTGTCTTATATCTGCCTCGCACATTATATATATATATTTTTAGAAATCTTTTACTTTCTATTATTGTCTTAATTTAGAAACTTAAAGTGCTAAAGATGGGCCTTGAAAAACTTGGTCAGTTGGGAAACACTGAGTAATAACTTTCAAGTAATAAGGGAGTTTCCCTTAGCGTAAATGCTTCCCTCTTATCCACAGAAATAATTTTATGATATTTTAATTTTTGAAATAGTTACCTAACTTCCCAGGTAAAAGTAAAACACAGAACTGAACTTTTTCACAGGCGAATTTTTAAACTTAATTAGCTGCAATTACTGTATGAAATTATATAGTAGTTTTCTACCTCTGTTAATGGTGATACACATCATGACTGACTTTTTGGGTTAGAAGATGTGAACACCAATATTATTTCCCATGAGAATTATTATTGGAAAGACTGCTGTATGATGAGCATTTTCAGTCTCAAGATAGTCTGTTGACTATTGTTTGGTTTTATTTTATCATTATTAATAAATGATTATTATATACTTTTATTAGTTGACTTTTTAGAGATTTCCAGAGGGTGCAGTCATGTTTTCCCTCTCCTAAACTCCCCATCATAAAGGGGAAGAACAGCTAATTTTAAAAGGGTCCCCAGGTTGTGTCTTGCTTGGTAAAAGAAAACCTCATATCTGAAAATGTGAATTTACTGTAAAAAATGTTATTTCATGTTACACCGTAATTCATGTAGGCTTAGAAGAGGAAAGACAACAAAGGATATCCAGGTGACCCCCAGTCTTAACCTCGGTGAGCCTTTCATATGGACCAGCTTACTTCACAGGGCAATTTGAAGTTTGTAACAAAAACCTTGTATTAACAGGGTGGCGTACCTGGCCTTTTCTTCTGTTCATATCCTTCCCACAGACCTCAGATGGTGACAGAGTGGTGAACAGGGTAAAGATGATTGAGGTCAAGATTCAGGATTCTTAGATTTTAGTCAAATGCTCTTCAATTCTAACTTTTTGACTGTGGCTTAGACTTGGTACTTGGCAGTAAGTGTTTCAGAATGTGTGATGGAAGGGGAAGTTCCTGAGTAGTAGATATTGCTGAGACGGGGAAGGAGCAATTTGACAGGTTTTTAAATGTACGCTATTTTGGTAATTCAAGCATCACCTGTCTTAGACTATATGACAAAGATAAATGAGAGAAATTTCCATCAAAATAAAATGGAAAGCTCCTTTTCTTCACTAAGAATAAAAAACCAGAAGAATTTAAATGTTTGTGAATATGTGCCCATGTTGAAATGCAGCTTTTTAATTGCATGATTAATGATACAAATACTAATCTCGTCATATGTGTTAAGTGAATTTTCATTCAGCTAGTAAGGAAGCTGACAAAGTTTATCTTGTATAAATGGGCATTGATTTAACTTATTTGATCACAATAAAATGATAACTTTGATTAGGATGGGCTAAGAAGTCCATAAATCTTTGAGAGTAGTTATTGAAAAAACCTTTAAGCTGGTTATTTTTCCATGAGTGTTTAATGTAATTAATATATCTTTAAAAATGGTTGAGTTAATACATGCCCTGTGTTCAGTAATCAGTGTGTTTAAAATTTTCCTTATCGTTTACCTATCGGAAACCTTACGTTTATCTTCAGCGATATTTTTATAATACCTAATATATTAGAGACCCTATCTAGATTGTGTTTTTATTCTGGAAAGAGAATGCATCAGGGTGAAAACAATGAGATAATATGGATTAGTTTTCTAACAATTTTTTTAGAGGTACTGAGATTTTGCTGTATACCTTTTTCAAAAGAAAAGCAGGTATGATTAAAGTGGTGGGGCTGTGTTCCATGTCAGGCTTGTACAATCAATGTTTATGTGTGCATACATATATTTTTTATGGATAGCTTTTTACTGTGCAGTATTTACTGAAATAGATTTTGGCATGTTAAAATAGAGATATATAGAGAGTCAGATCCATATAGCCTCTTGATAGCCATTTTAAGACCCATGGCTTATGGCTACCGGTGTACATACATTCTTATCTAAAAGATAACAGTTCCCTTTGACCCCTTTCTCCTTAGACAAAGAACTTCCGTTTAATTTTTATATAACATATACAAATCAAAGATTGTTATATTTTATTGGTGATAGACAAGGGTGAATTCATAAATAAAAATAAGAGCAACTAGAATTTTCCACATTAAGTGAGAATAAGTAGGAATTATCAGTAGCTGTAAACCTGTGTGGGATTTAATTTTTCTAAAAATACTTAGCCCACATAAATGACAGTCCAACTTGAACAAGATTGTTAAATTATTAAGAAGATTGAATTATCCATAGATTTTGATTTTTTTTTTAAGCAAGAGAATGTAAATTAATGGAGAATTCTGATATAATAACACTGATAAAAAGTAAGCTGATACTGTGGCAAAGACAAGGAACCAGAGATGTTCATGACCCAGACAATTTTTGCTATTTTTTTTCCTTTTCCTGAGGATTTAAACTTTATTTAGGAAAAAGTGAAAGGTTCATTTGTGTTAATTGATTAATAAATATTTATATATTCATGAAACTACTCGATAGGACTTATTTCTTAAAACTATATGGAAATGTCTGGGGCTTCCCAGATGACTCAGTGAGTAAAGAATCTGCCTGCACTGTAGGAGAGGCAGGAGATGTGGGTTCGATCCCTGGATCAGGAAGATTCCCTGGAGGAGGGCATGGCAACCTACTCCAGTATTCTTGCCTGGAGAATCACATGGACAGAGGGTCCTGATGGGCTACAGTTCATAGCATTGCAAAGAGTTGAACATGACTGTAGTGACCAAGCATGCAATCATGCAAGTAATATCTAACATTTCGTTAGATATTCTTTAGAAATGAGAAATCTGTATACAGGTCAAGAAGCAACAGTTAGAACTGGACATGGAACAGCAGACTGGTTCCAAATCGGGAAAGGAGTACGTCAAGGCTGTAAATTGTCACCCTGCTTATTTAACCTGTATGCAGAGTACATTATGCAAAATGCCAGGCTGGATGAAACATAAGCTGGAATCAAGATTGCTAAGAGAAATATCAGTAACCTCAGATATGCAGATGACACCACCCTTATGGCAGAAAGTGAAGAAGAACTAAAGAGCCTTTTGATGAAGGTGAAAGAGGAGAGTGAAAAAGTTGGCTTAAAACTCAACATTCAGAAAACTAGGATCATGGCATCTGGTCCCGTCACTTCATGGCAAATAGATGGGGAAACAATGGAAACAGTGAGAGACTATTTTGGGGGGCTCCAAAATCACTGCAGATGGTGACTGCAGCCATGAAATTAAAAGGCTCTTGCTTCTTGGAAGAAAAGCTATGACCAATCTATACAGCATATTAAAAAGCAGAGACATTGCCAACAGAGGTCCATCTAGTCAAAGCTATGGTTTTTCCAGTAGTCATGTATGGATGTGAGAGTTGGACTCTAAAGAAAGCTGAGCACCAAAGAATTGATGCTTTTGAACTGTGGTGTTGGAGAAGACTCTTGAGAGTAAAAAGCAGAGACATTGCCAACAGAGGTCCATCTAGTCAAAGCTATGGTTTTTCCAGTAGTCATGTATGGATGTGAGAGTTGGACTCTAAAGAAAGCTGAGCACCAAAGAATTGATGCTTTTGAACTGTGGTGTTGGAGAAGACTCTTGAGAGTAAAAAGCAGAGACATTGCCAACAGAGGTCCATCTAGTCAAAGCTATGGTTTTTCCAGTAGTCATGTATGGATGTGAGAGTTGGACTCTAAAGAAAGCTGAGCACCAAAGAATTGATGCTTTTGAACTGTGGTGTTGGAGAAGACTCTTGAGAGTAAAAAGCAGAGACATTGCCAACAGAGGTCCATCTAGTCAAAGCTATGGTTTTTCCAGTAGTCATGTATGGATGTGAGAGTTGGACTCTAAAGAAAGCTGAGCACCAAAGAATTGATGCTTTTGAACTGTGGTGTTGGAGAAGACTCTTGAGAGTAAAAAGCAGAGACATTGCCAACAGAGGTCCATCTAGTCAAAGCTATGGTTTTTCCAGTAGTCATGTATGGATGTGAGAGTTGGACTCTAAAGAAAGCTGAGCACCAAAGAATTGATGCTTTTGAACTGTGGTGTTGGAGAAGACTCTTGAGAGTAAAAAGCAGAGACATTGCCAACAGAGGTCCATCTAGTCAAAGCTATGGTTTTTCCAGTAGTCATGTATGGATGTGAGAGTTGGACTCTAAAGAAAGCTGAGCACCAAAGAATTGATGCTTTTGAACTGTGGTGTTGGAGAAAACTCTTGAGAGTCCCTTGGACTGCATGGAGTTCCAACCAGTCCATCCTAAAGGAAATCAGTCCTAAATATTTGTTGGAAGGACTGATGCTGAGGCTGAAATTCCAATACTTTGGCCACCTGATGCAAAGAACTGACTCTTCCAATATTGATTGGAAAAGACCTTGATGCTGGGAAAGATTGAAGGTGGGAGGAGAAGGGGACAACAGATTAGATGGTTGGATGGCATCACCGACTTGATGGACATGAGTTTGAGTAGGCTTTGGGAGTTGGTGATGGACAGGGAAGCCTGGTGTGCTGCAGTCCATGGGGTGACAGAATCGGACATGACTGAGGGACTGAAATGAACTGAGATATTTTTTATCCAGAGAAAATCAGCTGATTTGAAGAATATGAGTATATATCCAGTTAGAAGTAGAAAAGGTAAAAAGTAAAGGCTACATGAAGAAACAGAAGGATCTGTTAAATCATGCTGCCACTAATGTCTAGTTTCTGTGACTTGAGAAGTATAAGCAGTGATAGTAATGATATTGTTGCTGTTATATATAATTGGATTATGATATAAGCCACACACTATAAAACTTGATGTTAAAAGGATACTTGCTCTCAGATGACAGAATACTCAGGAATTTCAAGTGTTTGGTACAATAATGTAGCCTAGGATTCTGCCAAGAATGTTCTTTTGGGAGTGAGTAACTTGATTTTGCAAGATGTAGCTTTTCATTCATTTTTCTTCCCTACTCTATATATTTTCCATTTTCTTATACACATTTTTTTCTTTTTGTGCACACAACATAAATCGATTTATGTTTGGAATACATCAAATGAGAAGTAAACTGAACTAATTAAAAAAATAAATATGTGTGTGTATTTTAGTCTCAGGAAACAGACATCTTCAGAAACCCATGGAGATAAGAATGACTTTAGAAAAATGTTGGTCATAGTTAAGGGGATGAAATTAACTAGACAGAGATTAGTGATAAAATATATTCATTAAGCTTTTTTTTTCCAGTGAATATTTTTGGTTCTATTTGCATCATTGTTAATTAAGTTTATAAAACAATTTTATTTAGAGGTACTGCAGGGAAATTGTTTTGTGTCTTCTTTGGGTTTTATCTATTTATGAATTTTAAAAAAAACTTAAGGGGTGCAGCCTTTCTTGAAGTTAAGCAATCAATTCTTCCCTGTTTTTGAAGGTAATTTTTTAGTTTAAGTTGAATGATTCTTTAAATTCTTTAGTGCTTTACAATTTTCAAAAGTTTCACGTACATAATTTCATATAATCCCATAGTAGCTTTTTTAAATTCCCCTAGTCCTATATTATCTCTTTGCTGTCTCCACTGATAACTGCTAGTTTGTCCTCTTTATCTGTGAATCTGCTTCTTGTTTTATTTACTAGTTTGCTGTATTTTTAGATTCCACATATAAGTGGTATCATATGATATTTGTATTTCTCTGTCTGACTTATTTCACTTAGCATAATGCACTCCAAGTCCATCCCTGTTACTGCAAATGACAACATTTCATTCTTTTTTATGGCTGAGTAATATTCTTTTGTAGATATATACTACTTCTTTATCCATTTATCTGTTGATGGACTATTTTTTTACAGCAGGTTATATGAAGACTATTAGAACTTTTTAATAGATAAGACACATGATGTTCAAAAATAATTTTTGGCATGAATTTAAATGCATTTCAAATATTACCCATATCTAGCTAACCCTTTAAAGATTGTATCTTGATAAATGGAAGAGATAATTAAATGTGCTCTGCATTCAGAAGTTTAATTCCTCTCAGTTCTCCAACTGTTAACCACATTCACAGGCCCATTTTGAAAATACTTGGATATAATAACATGCCCATTTTGGAAACATACATTAAAGCAATACTAAAACATGGCTTTGAGTCAGAGTCAGGCAGATTTGGGTACAAATTTATCTTCACACTTTACCAGCTATGAGATGAGAGAAATTTCAGTTTATTCCTGTAGTAAATACTGTGTAGGAAGGTTGCGACGATTGAGAAGGAGGCAAAGAGCTTTGTCTTTGCTTAATAAATAATAGATGGCCTTAAAATAATTTAACTTTCTGATCCATAAAATTTGCTCTTCGGATATATTCTGAAAATAATACAGTTTAATTTCTTTTAAGTATTTTTTATAATAGAGAGCAGTGATCTCTCTGGATTTTAAGTTGCACTGTGTTTGTCTCTCCAAAACGTTTGCATATTTACAATTTCTTTGTAATGGTAGTAACGTGTGTCATTAACATTATTACATCTGTTGGTATATCCTACAGGATAGAATAGCAAAAACATTTTCAATTTTTGGTTTTTGCCAACTAAGAGAGCTTCATGTTTTTTCCCTAAGTTAAAAAAACATAAAATATTGTATTAGGTTAAACAGTAGTTGCATCTTGGACAGTGGAATGGAGTGGCTAAAACCTCATGGCAGGAGCACTGGGTTCTGGCATAAGTATGTCTACGACTGTATGATTTTTAAGCAAATACATCACTTAATCTCTCTGTATCTTGGTTTCCTTATTTGTAAAATGAGAAGGTCTTGGAGAGCCTAATTATAGTATTTTAAGAAAAATTACTGTGTTGATTTTTACTGTTGAATAGTTTGGAGACAGTTGACATGAAATCCATTAGGAAATAGAATATTCATGTTGTGTATAGTAGGGTAAGAGAGCTAAGCTAAATTATGTACTCAAAGCTGTTTGTCTTATAAAATGGTAAATAATGTACTCAAAGATGTTTGTCTTTGTACTGTTATCTTTAAGGACAAAGCAAGATGTGCAAGGAATGGGCAATAGCTCCTAAAACTCATGCAAAATAATATTGCTAACTTTTCTCACTAAGAATATTAGCTAAACACAAGGTGAGAAAAACTTGGCTTCATTTAGCTAATAATAGCTATAATCTGCATTTCATATAAAATAATGTAAATGAATTTTCTTTTGTTTATTCTGTTTATTTTTTTAAGACTTTGCTCTTTCTCCCACCCACCACCCTACCCTCTACTCCACCCCCACTCTTCACAATCACCAGTCTTTTCTCTCTGTGAGCTTGGTTAGTTGTCTGTTTGCTTGTTTGTTTAATTATTTCAAATCTAACAGAGCTTATAGGGTATTTTTCTTTTCTCTGACTTATTTCATGTAGCATGATGCCATGAGTCCATCCATGTTTTCACAAATGGCAAAATTTCATTCTTTTTTTATTATTATTGTAATTGATTTTTGGTTGCACTGTCTTCGTTACACATGGGCTTTCTCTAGCTGTGGAGAGCAGGGTCTACTCTCTAGCTGAGGGGCGTGGGCTTCTCATTGCAGTGGCTTCCCTTACTGTGGAGCACAGGCTCTAGGGCATGTAGGCTTCCGTAGTTGTGCCTCGAGGGTTCAATAGTTGGCAGCTCATGGGCATAATTTTTTTGCCTTTTTGTGTGGCTGTGGGGTCTGTTTCCTGACCAGGGATCGAACCTGGGTCCTCAGCAGTGAAAGCACAGAGTACTGCTCATTGGACTGCCAGGGAATTTCTGATATACATCTTTTTGAATTAGCATTTTTATTTTCTTTGGAAAATACCCAGAAGTGGAATTGCTGGATCATATGGTAATTGTCTTTTTAAATTTTTTGAGGAAACTTCATACTGTTTTCCACAGTGGCTGCACCAGTTCACTTTCTTAGCAGTGGTACAGAAGGGCTCCTTTTTTTTTTTACATCCTTACTGACGTCTTGTTATTTCTTGTCTTTTTGGTAATAGCCCTTCTAACAGATGTGGGGCACTATCTTATTGTGATTTTGATTTGCATTTCCCTGATGCTTAATGATATAAAACATCTTTTGATGTCCAGCTGGCCATCTGTAATGTCTTGTTTGGAAAGATGTCTAATCATATCTTCTGCCCATTCTTTAATCAAATTGTGGGGATTTTGTTGTTGGGTTTTTTTGCTTTTGAGTTGTATGAGTTCCTTATAAATTTTGCATGTTAGCTCTTATCAGATATATCATTGGCAAATATTTTCTCCCATCTGTTGATATATGTTTCTACTTTTATGCCAATACCGTACTGTTTTAATTGCTCTAGCTTTGTACTATAACTAGAAATCAGGAAATATGATGCCTCCAGCTTTGTTCTTCCTCAAGGTTGCTTTGGCTCTTCAGGGTGTTTTTTGATTCAAATTTAGGATTGTTTGTTTTATGCCTATGAAAAATACTACTGGAACTTTCAAAAGGGATTGCATTGAATCTGTATATTGGTAATTTCTCTTCCATAGAGTTTATCATTAATGTATAGAAACAGCAGGTTTTTGTGTATTGATTTTGTGTCCTGTAACTTTACTGAATTTGTTTATTCTAACTGTCTTTTGATAGGAGTCTTTAGGGTTTTCAGTATCATGTCATCTGCAAATGGTGACAGTTTTACTTCCTCCTTTGCCATTTGAATGCCTTTTATTGCTTTTTCTTGTCTAATTTCTCTAAGTAGGACATCCTGTGTTGAATAAAAGTGGTGAGAGTGGGCATCCTTGTCTTGTTTCTGATCTTAGAAGCTTTCACCTTTCCCTTGTTGAGTATGATGTTACCTTTGGGCTTGTCATATATGGTCTCTTATGTTGAAGTACATTTCAATTATACTTTTTTTTTTTTGGTTTTTATCATAAATGGATGTTAGATTTTTGTCAGATGATTTTTTCTGCATTTGTTGAGATGATCAGTTCAGTCAGTTCAGTTGCTTAGTCGCGTCCAACTCTTTGCGACCCCATGGACTGCAGCACGCTGGGCTTCTCTGTCCAACACCAACTCCCAGAGCTGGTGTTAGACAGTTGAGATGATCTTATGATTTTTATCCTTCATTTTGTTGATACTGGTGTATTGCATTAACTGATTGGTAGATGATGAACCATCATCCCTGGAATAAACCCTACTTGATCATGGTGTGTATTTTTCTATATTGTTGTATTTTAATGTATTGTTGAATTCATGCTGACATTTCATTTAGGATTTTTGCATCTTTGTTCATCAGAATATTGGCCTATAATTTCTTTCCTTGTGGAGTTCTTGCTTGCTTTTGGTATCGGAATACTAGTTTTACAAGATGAGTTTGGCAGTTCCCTCCTCTTCTGTTTTTGACATTTCAAAAGGATTGTTACTTATTCTTTGAATGTTTGGTAGAATTCACTTGTGAAGATATCTGGTCCTAAACTTTTGTTTGTTGAAAGATTGTTTTTTTTTTTTAATTACTGATTCAGTTACCTTGTAGTATCCAGTCTGTGCAGATTTTATTTTTCATCACGGTTTCAGTGTTGGTAGGTTACACTTTTCTTGGGATTTATCTGACTTTTATAGGTTGTCCAATTTGTTGGTATATATTTGTTCATAGTAGTTTGTTAGAATCCTTTGTATTTCTGTAGTATTGGTTGTAATATCTCCTCTTTGATTTCTGATTATATTTATTTGAGTCCTCTCATTTTCTTTTGGTGTGTCTAGCTAGAGGTTTGTCAATTTTGAAAGATTACCTTTTGATCCACCTGTTGGTTTTGTTGATCTTTTTTGTTGTCTTTTTAAAAGTCTGTATTTAACTTACTTCTCCTGTAATCTTTATTATTTTCTTTCTTCTGCTTGTTTTGAGCTTTGTTCTTTTTCTAGTTCCTTGCGTGTCAAGTTGGATGTTGTGAGAGTTCTGTTTTTTGACATTGGCATTTATTGCTATGAACTTCCCTCTTGAAACTAATCTTAGTGTTTATTTTTTTTTGTTGTTTTTCAGCCTTCTTGATAGCTTTGTAAGTAATTAATCCACTACTATTTCTAATGTATATTTACCTTTTCAGTGAGGTTTATTCTTTCATGTGTGTTCTTATTACTAATTAGCAGCCTTTCTTTTCAGCATAAAGAAGTCCCTTTAACGTTTCTTGTAGGGCCAGTTTAGTGGTGATGAAGAATTTAACTTTTGCTTGTCTGGAAAATTCTTTCTCTCTCCTTCACTCTGAATAATAACTTTTCTGGGTAGAGTTTATTATTAATTGGAAGTTTTTTTCTTTTAGCATTTTGAATATATTGTTCCACTCCCTTCTGGCCTGCAGAGTTTTTGCTGAAACATCTGCTGATAGGCTTATCGAGGTTTCCTTATATGTAACAAGCTGTTTTTGTCTTGCTGCTTTTAATAGTCTCTCTCTTGGCATTTTAGTTATAATGCGTCTTGGTGTGGGTCTTTTTGGACCCCTTGCTTGGAAGTCTCTGGCCTTTCTAGATCTGGATGTTTGTTTCCTTCCCTGTTAAGGATGTTTTCAGCCTTTATTTTTTCAAATAAGGCTTTTACCCATCTCTGTTCTTTTTCTGGGGTCTGTATGATGCAAATATTAGTCCATTTAATGCTATCCCATAAATTCTTTAAGCTGTTTTCACTTTTTTTCATTCTTTTCTCTTTTTGTTGCTCTAATTGGGTGAATTCCACTATCTTGTCTTTGAGTTAACCGATCTTTTATTCTGCTTCATTTAGTGTGCTTTTGAACTCTTCTAGTATATTTTTCACTTCTGTTATTATGTTTTTCAGCTCCATGACTTCTATTTGCTATGCTTATATTTTTCATCTCTTGGTTGAAGTTCTCCCTGTGTTCATATATTCTTCTTCCCAGTTCAGTGAACATCTTTATGACCATTACTTTTAAGTTTTCACCAGGTAAATTACTTATCTTTGATTCATTAAAAGTTTTTTTTAAATACATATTTTAGCTTCTTTTTTCATATAATCAACTCTGGATTGTCTAGGTAGCTTGACTGAATTTGCCTCATGTCTGGGGATGAGCTGACTGATGTAGGTTGACATAAGTTAGGATGACAACAGTAACTAGACTGTTCACCTTTCTTACTAGTCTTTAGCAGGCCACTTTGGATCTGCTGAGGCATGGCAGAAGTACACAAAGCAGGCAGAGATAATGAAGCAATTTTAAAAGCCCCTGGTTGTGTACTTTCTGCTAGTATATTTATGGACTAAAACAGATCACATGATTGAGCCTAGGGAGATGGGAGGGGAGAATTATAAACTTACATAGCATAGGGCCTAGATATATGAAGGGATGAATAATTGGGTCCATTGGCAATCTACCTTAGGAAATGTCAGTTTGACTTCTTCATGTAAGTGTTCATGACAGTAGATATTCATCAAGCACACAGTATATATTTAACATGTTTCATTTAATCTGTACAGTCAACCTGCAAATAGTGTGATAGCTTTTTTTTTTAAACCATGAAGAACAGAGAATTAGAATGATTAAAAAATAAATGTGATAGAACTGGTAATTTGAATCTGGGAGTATCTGATGTCAGAGCCTATAGGCTTTTAGATCATTGTAATCATGTAAATTAGATTTTTAGTTTTTCCCCTAAGTTTTTTCTCCCTTATTTTGGTGAATAAGGATGTATTTGTTTTATCAAGTATTCTGTACTGCATATCTTGTTTTTGTCCTCTCAGAATCGTTTCCTTTCTTTTTTGGCAGCAGTACCTTGGCTTACCTTTAGGGAGCCACTTCTCCTAACAAATATTTTTGAGTTCAGTGAGGATGAATCTGATTCACTCACTTCTGTGACTTATGCCTGGCTGTTGGTCACAGTGAGTGGGGATCAGCCTTGAGACTGGCTGGTGGCATTCTTGGGAAAGATCTTTTTTCTGGGGCAGCTAAGCTACTAGCCTGTGAGCAGGAAGGAGCTACCATGAGGGGATATCTTGCCTGCAAGTGAAGTGGTGTGCTTCTGTGGAAGACAGACACAGCGATGGATAGGGAGAGAAATATATCTTTGCATTTGGATCCAACTGTTCATGAAGGGAGTTCTAAAAACCCTACTTGAGAGTCAGTAACTATCCTTTTTTGCTCAGACCTATTTAGTTTGGTGGAGAAGGCAATGGCACCCCACTCCAGTACTCTTGCCTGGGAAATCCCATGGATGGAGGAGCCTGGTAGGCTGCAGTCCGTGGGATCGCGAAGAGTTGGACAGGACTGAGCAACTTCACTTTCACTTCTCACTTTCATGCACTGGAGAAGGAAATGGCAACCCACTCCAGTATGCTTGCCTGGAGAATCCCAGGGACGGGGAGCCTGATGGGCTGCCGTGTATGGGGTTGCACAGAGTCGGACACGACTGACGTGACTTAGCAGCATTTAGTTTGGGTTTTTATCACTTACAGCCGGAAATCCTTACAGTAACACTTTTTTTTAAGTTCTAGAAACACTATATTTTTCTAAGGGGAACAGAATATTAGTAGCTTGCTGTGGGTAAGCAAGTTAAAAGCTAGATTCTCTGGCCCTATGGAAATGGGGAGGGATGATTTGACTGGGAAGATACTGTACAGAAAGAAACATAACAAAATCTAGCATGGGTAGGATTTAGTAAGTTGAGAAAATAGACTCACTACTATAAGGTATTCACTCCTTTCATTCTTGCTTAGTGAATTCTTCAGTAACCTTCTTGAGTACCAAGTACAGTATTAATATAGAGTGCCCATCTAGGTGTTAAAGAGTTCATTTTATTTTGCATTTTTGGCTCTTTCTGTTTGACATTTTTCACTAAGAAACAGCATTATAATTATTGGTTCATGATACCAGGTCAGCCCACAAACATGATTGAAGTAGACTGAAGAACTTAATATATTCTTGAAATAAAAAGAACAGACATCTGTTTCCAACACCATCTCCTATACCTTATTATCTGAAAATTCTGAGATCTTGAATTCCAATATACCATAATCCCTGCATGTTTTTACATCTGTTATCACATGTAATTTAATCTTCATAATAACTTCAATAGGTGGGTATTATTTTAATTTTACAAGTGGAAAAACAACTGTGCAGATTGATGCTACTACAGAGTTCTGCTGCCCAGCCTTAGCTGGACTCAGCACTGGGAGTTCTTTTGTGTGTTCTTGGTCAGTTTCTGTAGTTGAATCACCGTGGTTCTCTTTTAGCCCCTGTGCACTCTGGTTTCTCACTCAGCTAATGATAGTGTCACCTACAGAGCAGTGAAGTTTGAGGCTATGAATGTATTTCCCCAACATTCTCCTCACTCCTAGGACTACTTGGGAAACTTGAGACAAATACCTATCTAAAGCTTTGTTTCAAAATATTGACTTTAAATGAGATATTTATAAAATTTGAAAATGTAGAGTCCTGCCTCAGATTTGCTGAATCATAGTCTTCTTCGATGGGGCATAGGAATCTATTTTTAATAGGCATCTCAAGTGAGTCTTCTTGTACTCACTGGAGTTGAAAAACCACAGGCATATAGAATAAAGTTACTGGAAGGAGCATGTAAGACCCTGATTAATTATCCCAGTCTGCTTAACCTTTCTCTGTATATGCTACCCAGTCCCTGCTCTATGATTTCTCAAGTCCTCTGACCACAAAATACAGGCCACTCTTTTTCTAGTGTGCAAACATTGTACTGCTTTATTTACCTTATCTTTCTTTCTCTAATTCTGCTGCTTCTGGCTTGCAAAACTCTTGAAGTCAGCAACTGTGTCACATTTTTCTTTGTATTTTAAGTACTTGGCAAGTGACTGGCACATAGTGGATGCCCAGTAAATATTTGTGGAAAGGTAGAAAACTGTACTTTGAATTAATACAATGAAATTGAGGAGGAGATAGTGTTCTGTTTAAGTGACTTGAATTATTTAAGGAAAAACAAAATTAGTATGAGAAAGAAGGAGTGCAGACATTTTGAACACAATTTATGGTACCTTCAATAGCTTTAACACAGTGATTTTTAAGGGTAGTTGGGTGGGTCAAGAACCACTTTATTACTAGCTACTAGAGACTAATTTTCTGTGCATGTGAATTTTGTGGCAACACAAGTACGACCCAACAGGTGAAACGTTATTTCTGTATTTTGCCTTGTTTCACTTCAAAATGTAATCTTCTCCTTTGTATTCAGAATGTATGTATGTATTTGAGTTTTCTGAAGTATCAGCAAAAGGAATAGGAAAGGGCTGGGCGTTTTCCAGAGACAAATGGTTAAATGTTGGAGGTGTGCAACAGGTAGAATAAGAAGAGTATTTAGAGTAAAAAATACTTGTTTTTTCAAAAAGTCCAGAAACATTTTTTTTTAATAATGTGTGTGTGTGACACAGTTTGCTTGAGATAGAAACAAATGAATCATCAACAATGATAGCCATATTAAAAGGCAGGACTATTATGAATGTGCTCAAAGTGGTGATATGGCAAAAAAAAGAGATATTTCAGTATGACTTTGTTCCACTCTGGCCAGCATATAGTGATGGTGGACATGTGGAGTGTCTTTGGATAGGAAAAGATTTTGTAAATGCTTTATTTTTAAATATTAATACTTAGGTTTTTATAACTCTGAGAGTCCCTTAATATTGTTTATATTTTGCTGTGAGGAGTTCACAGAGTCATACTTTAACAAGCATGAATGAATTTGTTTATAACATTTAGGTTTAAAAACCCTCATGGCAGATGGCATGATGGACAGAGAATGGACATGAATATAAGCTATTCTTTGTCTAGTGCCTCTTCTAGTCTGTTTGACAAGTTTGAGAAAATGACTGAAAAAAGTGAGGCCTTGTTTTCAGTTGTATGGCAGTATTTTGCCAGTAACTATCAGAGCTCATTTCTGTTGCAAGTGGAGAAACCCAGTTCAAATTAATCAAAGTCAAAAAGGTCATTTAAAAAGAAAAAGTCATTTTGTAGGTTTATAAACAGGATGTTAACAGAGTAAAGCTAAAGCTAGGTTCTGATATGACTGGATCCAAAAGTCTTACTTATGTCATCAGAAATATCTCCTTATCTCCATCTCTAAGCATTCCTTTCTTCTCTAGCTTCCTTTTTGGGCAGGTATGATGGTAAAGATAATCAATGGCAAGTTTAGAGGTAAATAATTTTAAAAATCCACATTGTCACTTTTTGTATAGCACTAGCCAAATTGGGAGTCTGGAAGGATTCATGGCCAGGCTTGGGTTATGAGGCCTATCCCTGAACCAGGCACTGAGGCCCGTATGGAGTGTGATTCTCTGACCCAACCGGTGACAGATCCCTGACTTTGGAAAGAGGCTTTAATTGAGCCCTACCTTACGGCTTGAAGGAGAAGACAATGGCAGCCCACTCCAGTACTCTTGCCTTTTGAAAAGTCCCATGGACGTAGGAGCCTGGTAGGCTGCAGTCCATGGGGTCGTGAAGAGTCGGACGTGACTAAGAGACTTCACTTTCACATTTGACTTTCATGCATTGGAGAAGGAAATGGCAACCCACTCCAGTGTTCTTGCCTGGAGAATCCCAGGGACGGCAGAGCCTGGTGGGGTGCCGTCTATGGGGTCGCACAGAGTCAGACATGACTGAGTGACTTACCAGCAGCAGCAGCGTGGCTTGAAGGAGGAGCAGATTGACTCTTCAAAAAAAAGTTGGATGCTATTACCTAAAAAAGGGAAATGGATACTGGTTAAGCAAAATCTGTAAATATTCCACACATAATTCTAGGTGGTCTACTTTTGAAGAAATTGACTTAATTTGGACCATGTTATGAATTGAATTGTGTCTCCCAGAAAGATATAAGTCCTAACTCCTAGCATCTGTGAATGTGCCTTTATTTGGAAATACAGTGTTTGCAGTTGTAATCAAGTTAAGATGAGATCATTCTAGATTAGGGTGAGCCCTAATCCAGTAACTGGTATTCTTGTAGGAAGAGGGAAAGTTGGATACAGACAGGGAAGTTGGCCATGTGAAGACAGAGGCACAGGTTGGAGTTATACTTTGACAAGCCAAGGAGCACCATGGGATTGATGGCAACCACCGGACTCTGAAGAGGCAAGGAAGGATTCATCCTTAGAGCTTTTGGAGGAAACTTACGGCAACCCACTCCAGTATTCTTGCCTGGAGAATCCCATGGACGGAGGAGCTTGGTGGGCTACAGTCCACGGGTCGCAAAGAGTTGGACACGACTGAGCGACTTCACTTTAGACCTGCCAGCACCTTCTAGTCTCCAGAGCTCTGAGGGAGTACATTTCAGCTATTTTAAGCCACCTAGTTTGTGGTATGGAGAAGGCAATGGCACCCCACTCCAGTACTCTTGCCTGGAAAATCCCATGGACGGAGGAGCCTGGTTGGCTGCAGTCCATGGGGTCGCTGAGTCGGACACGACTGAGCGACTTCACTTTCACTTCTCACTTTCATGCATTGGAGAAGGAGATGGCAACCCACTCCAGTGTTCTTGCCTGGAGAATCCCAGGGACGGGGGAGCCTGGTGGGCTACCGTCTATGGGGTCACACAGAGTCGGACACGACTGAAGTGACTTAGCAGCAGCAGCAGCAGCAGTTTGTGGTAATGTTATAGCAACTCTAGGAAACTAATACAGGCTGTATTTGCTACATATAAAATTTTTTATTTAGCTCATCCTCTTAAAATGCTGATGATAGTTTTCCCAGTAAATGTCTTTTACATTAAAATGGACTTTATGGTGATTTGAGATATCCCTGGAATTTATGGGCTTGGCATTTTAAAGTATATATTAATAATATTATTGTGACATGATAGTTTGTGATTGATTGTATTTATTGAACTCTGCATTTTTCAGAGTCTAGTTATAATATGGTTGAAGCCATGATCCTTGTTGATGAACAAGTAAACGGTTATTTTGGTGTGCTTGACTCCCATATAGCTCAATGCCATGTGACAACCAGTAGCAGAAATAATTAAAGTGAAAAACCATGTTCCTGTGTCCATATGTTCCAGTAGCCTAAATAAGAAAGAATATGTCTAGGGCAACTGGCTATTGAAGTGGTAACCTTAAGCAAACTTTAAGAGTATCTTTTGCAGTATTTCTGGGCTCTTGCTCATTTTTTGCAGAGACAGTACCTTCAGGGTTTGGTTAAACTTTGAAAAAAATATGGCCTTATGAATATTCTTCTATCTTCTAATATAAGGAAGTTGAATATTCTCTTTGGGTACTGTAGTTCTTACTCAAAACCTTTGTGGTAAGAAAATTCATTTTTAAGGAACATAATTGATTGGAAAAATAGTTGGAGGAACCTGTGTAAGTGCTTCTAAATATATATTCCTCCCTATATTCACTAAAATAAAATAGAAGTAATAAAGAAATTATAATATATTATATATGATAAGCACAGTACAGGTTTCATTATTAATATTTTTGAAGTGTTATGTAAATTTTTAAGTTTAATAATTTCTCAATTTAAAGCTCAAAAGTTTATTTTTAGAGTGTAACAATGAGAAGTCTTGCCTCCACTCATTTCCCATGTATTCTAGTTTTACTTTTTTCCTGTAACCATTTTTATTGTGTATTCTTTTAGTGTTTTTGTGTAAAAATGAAAACAGATGTTAGTATTTTTCTTTTTTTTCCCCCCATCTTAGCTGTAATGGTACATACAGAGTACTTTCTTTTGTACCTTGCTTTTTTCACTTAATGTGTCCTAGCTATCTTTCTATATCAGTATTTTAAGAGCACCCTCATTCTTTTTCACAGCTTCACTGTATTCCATTGTGTGGATGTGACTATAATATATTAAACTACGTGGTGGTTAAACAGTTGAATTTTCACTTTTCACTTATTACTAACTGTGCTGCAGTGAAAAATGTTGAATGTGTACTGTCAGCGTGGAACTGTTCATAATGGCCGAGACATGGCTGGGTGAATGGATAAAGAATATGTGGCACATACATACAATGGAATGTTACTAAGCCATTGAAAAAACTGGCGTGTACCTAGCAGAAGCAGAAGATATTAAGAAGAGATGGCAAGAATACACAGAAGAGCCATGTAGGATACACTCCCAGAAATGGTATTACTGGGTTAAAGGTAAAATGTATTTGTAATTTTGCTAGATGTTGCCAACTTGCCGTCTACACAAGTGATATAATTTTGTATTTTATCCATCATTGTAGGAGAGTGCTGTTAGGAGAATGTCCGTATCCCCACAACCGTACCAATATGGTATTGTATTTAACTTGTGGATTTTTGCAAATATGGTAGATAAGAAATATTCTCAGTGTAGTTTTCATTAGCCTTCGCTTTGTCAGTGAAGTTGATCCTCTTATTTTTAAGGACATTTGCATTTATATTTGATCTTGAATCACCTCTTGCAGTGATGGTTGTGATACATTGCCATGGTGAAAGTAGTAGTGATATTTTAATAGACAAGGAAAAGGAGGTGAGGATTGTTATTGGAAAAAAGACTTCTGGGTCCTCCCCTTCAACTCATGAGTTTTTATATAATTCAAGATTGGTTCTGGAAGTTCAGATGCTTTGCCACTCCCGGTTTAGGAGGCCTACAGTGTGTGATTGGCACAGCAGAGCCATTCAGGTTTTTCTGAGCATTCCTTCTGTATGCTTTCAAGAAAACATAGATTGTTGTCGTGCAGTGTCTTTAACCTGCCTCACAGGATTGCAGAAAATTGTTCAAATCTTGCTGGAGGTCTGGTCTTGTGTTCAGTCTAGGTGTTTGCAAAGCAGACTTTTATCTAGTTGGTGTAAGTTGCTCTCTGTAAATGTTTTTGCTTTCATTTAGTGAGTTCTACAGAATGCTAGACGCCTTCTTTTATGGTGTTTGTCTCCAGCTTGCCTATTTTATCTGTTGTTTTTGGCACTTTCATTCTTTCAGAGTCAGTTAGCATTCTGTTTACTGAATGTTGGGAGAACAGTTTTGAGCTTTTTGGTAATCATGTCACTGCTGCACTCTGAACTGAAACCCTTTTCCCTAAGCACTTATGTTTCTGTAGCTGTTAATGCCATTAAATACTGTCTTGGCATTAGTTTATGACTATTATTATTTAATTTCTTAAAATCTGATATCTTACAAATTACAGAAGTATATAGTAGAGCATACAACAGATTAAGGGTAATATGAATAAATGTGCCACTTAATGAAGGGAACAACAGGCAGAATAAGGATAGAAACTGGTGACTCACAGAACAATCCTGTATTCTAAGAAGCAAGTTGATAAGAAAGTAGATATTCAGTGACTCATAGATACTGATTCAAAATGTCACCTGTCAAATAAAGGTATATTGACCTATAATGGACTTCTCAAGTAAGGACAGCCTCTTTGCTTTGGGAGCAGTCTTTGTTTAGATGGTTGAATTGCATTTTTAATTTATTCATTGAGCTAAATGTTCTGTGAACATTTATGCTAACTACTAAGCACAATGCTAGGTGGAGGGACACAGTGGTTGTACGTAGGAGACTGTTCTTGTTCACATGTAACTTAGACTCTATTGGGAGAAATAGGGCTGTTAACCAATAAGAAACCTGTAACTAACTGCCCAGTGAGAGAAGAGCTCTGCAGGAGACATTGTTCTCATTGTATGTGTAATTGTGTTCGTGGAGGGGGACAGATGGAAGAAATAGAAGTTCAGAAGAATTTCCAAAAAAATTTTATTTAAGAAGTGAAAAACGAATGAGTTAACTAATTGGGGGAAGGAAGAGGAGAAGCATAGTAGGTTGAGAGAATTCTTTCAGACAGGGTATCAGAGGGTGTTTTTAGAAGACAAAAAGAAAATAGACCATGGTTTCCATGTTAGGATTCTGATTTATATAAACATATTTCCTTTTCCCCACTTGGTGACACTTAAACGTGCTTTGTGTGTATGTGTGCTTAATCGCTCAGTCATGTCCAACTCCTTGCAACCCCATGGACTATAGTCCACCAGACTCCTTTGTTCATGGGCTTCTCTAGGCAAGAATACTGGAGTTGGGTAGCCACTCCCTTCTCCAGGAGATCTTCCTGACTCAGGAATTGAACCCCAACCCCATGCATTAACTAGGCTCAATTTTGGTTGTGGTGTATTCTTTGACTGTTTTTTTAAATTAGAGAAACTGGGGCCTTCCTTGGTGGTGCAGTGGTTAGGAATCCACTTGCAGTACAGGGGACACAGGTTCCGTGCCTTTTGGGGAACTAAGATTCCACGTGCTGAGGGGTAACTAAGCCTGCACGCCGCTACTACTGAGTCCGTGCACCACACTAGAGAGCCTGTGTGCTGTGATGATAAATTTAAAGTGAATTTATTGAGATATAACTCATGTAGCAAATAATTCACCTGTTTACTGTGTACAAGTCAATGATTTTTAGTATATTCATAGAGCTGTGTAACGATTATCACATTCAGATTTTAGAACATTTTTGTTGCTATAAGGGGTATCATTATATTCCATTTACAGAATAGAACCCATACCCATTTAGCAAAGTCACTCCTTGTCTTGTCCCCTATCTTTTTCATCCTCCAGCCATAGACAGTTACTTATTTACTGTGTCTCTGAAGATTTGCATATTCCGGACATTATTAGTTCATTTTTTATTGCTAAGTGGTATTCCATTGTATAGACTTACCAAAATTTATCTTGCTGATGGACATTTGGGTTTTGTTTCCAGTTTGGGGTTACTATAAATAAAGCTACTCCATAAGCACTTTTGTATAAGTGTTTTTGTTTCTGTTGAGTGAATCTCTGTGGGGATTGCCATGATAGTTGGTTCATTGTTGGACTATGAAATGACTCCCTGCAGGCACAGGCAGCGAAGAATAACTGCTTTTAGGAGACATACTTTAAAAAACAACAGTAGCAGCAACCAAATTCAGTAACTTTCAAAAGTCACAATACCTGCCATTTCATAGAGTTCAAGATACAATCATGTTTCTCTCAAGTCTCTTCCTCCCCCAAGAAGTCGCTTTTGATAGTCTTTAATGGACCGAAGAAAGCTGAGCACCAAAGAATTGATGCTTTTGAACTGTGGTGCTGGAGAAGACTCTTGAGAGTCCCTTGGATTGCAAGGAGATCCAGCCAGTCCATTCTAAAGGAGGTCAGTCCTGGGTGTTCATTGGAAGGACTGATGCTAAAGCTGAAACTCCAATACTTTGGCCACCTCATGCGAAGAGTTGACTCATTGGAAAAGACCCTGATGCTGGGAGGGATTGGGGGCAGGAGGAGAAGGGGACGACAGAGGATGAGATGGCTGGATGGCATCACCGACTTGATGGACATGAGTTTGAGTGAACTCCAGGAGTTGGTGATGGACAGGAAGGCCTGAAGTGCTGCAATTCATGGGGTTGCAAAGAGTCGGACATGACTGAGCGACTGAACTGAACTGAACTGAATGGATTCAAGTAGTCTCTGCCACACAGAATCCGACCTTCTCGCCAGTTCAGTTCAGTCGCTCAGTCATGTCCAACTCTTCGCGACCCCATGAATCACAGCACACCAGGCCTCCCTGTCCATCACCAATTCCTGGAGTTCACCCAGACTCAACGTGCATCAAGTCAGTGATGCCATCTAGCCATCTCATCCTCTGTCATCTCCTTCTCCTCCTACCCCCAATCCCTCCTAGCATGAGGGTCTTTTCCAATGAGTCAACTCTTCGCATGAGATGGCCAAAGTATTGGAGTTTCAGCTTTAGCATCAGTCCTTCCAATGAACACCCAGAACTAGTTTCCTTTAGGATTGACTGGTTGGATCTCCTTGCAGTCCAAGGGACTCTCAAGAGTCTTCTCCAGCACCACAGTTCAAAAGCATCAATTCTTCGGCGCTCAGCTTTCTTCACAGTCCAACTCTCACATCCATATGTGACCACTGGAAAAACCATAGCCTTGACTAGACGGACCTTTGTTGGCAAAGTAACGTCTCTGCTTTTTAATATGCTATCTAGGTTGGTCATAACTTTTCCTTCCATGGAGTAAGTGTCCTTTAATTTCATGGCTGTAATCACCATCTGCAGTGACCTTGAAGCCCCAAAAAATAAAGTCTGACACTGTTTCCCCTATTTCCCATGAAGTGACAGGACCAGATGCCATGATCTTTGTTTCCTGAATGTTGAGTTTTAAGCCAACTTTCTCACTCTCCTCTTTCACTTTCATCAAGAGACTTTTTAGTTCCTCTTCATTTTCTGCCATAAGGGTGGCGTCACCTGCATATCTGAGGTTATTGATATTTCTCCCGGCAGTCTTGATTCCAGCTTGTGCTTCTTCCAGTCCAGCGTTTCTCATGATGTACTCTGCATAGAAGTTAAATAAGCAGAGTGACAATATACAGCCTTGATGTACTCCTTTTCCTCTTTGGCACCAGTTTGTGGTTCCATGTCCAGTTCTAACTGTTGCTTCCTGACCTGCATACAGGTTTCTCAAGAGGCAGGTCAGGTGGTCTGGTATTCCCATCTCTTTCAGAATTTTCCACAGTTTCTTGTGATCCACACAGTCAAAGGCTTAAGCATAGTCAATGAAGCAGAAATAGATGTTTTTCTGGAGCTTTCTTGCTTTTTCGATGATCCAGCAGATGTTGGCACATGTGAAATAAGAACTGCCCCTAAACTTGCCCTGTCATTTGCCCTCCAAAAATGGTCTCACAGTCTGTAGCTAACTCACATTCTGCGTCTGATAGTCCAGATAGCTGGAATTAGTGTGAACTCTATTGTTCAGACACATGTGGCTTACATCATAACTTCAGTGTCAGTACACTGAACTTGTCTGAACAAGTTTTGCCAAACCTGCAGAAATTTCAAAGAGAGTGGGACAGTGTACCATCAGCATCAGCAGCCATGATATAGGTTTTGTTACATCATGGAGTCTTTAGAAAACCAGCCTTTCCGTTGACTGGGAGACGTTCATGAGCTTTCATGAACCTCTCTTGCCTGTGGAAAAGACAGCATGGGGCATTTCATGACCCTGAAGGAATTTTGTTGGAAATTTACTGAGTGTGAGTCTTTACTAAAACAGAAAACTTTCCAGATAGTCTAGGAATATTTGTTGCTAAGCATGTCTGTCTTTCCCATGTGATAAAACTGTTAGGCAGTTGGTCCCTTTTGGTGGCGATGAGTATGCTGACATCTCAAATCTTGCAAGAGGCTTGCAAATTTTCCTCACTTTAAAAGTTTTTATCTCTTCTATATACTCCATCATTGAAGATTCTTTATGATTCTTGCCTATCTGTATTGCATCCAATCTTTGACTCACACTGCCAATGTAATTTTTCTGAAACATGCCATTATCCTGTCAGAAATCCTTCAATGGGTCTCCATCTTCTCCAGGATAAAATCCAGACTTTTATAACGTGGCTTTCAAGGAGCATTTTAACCTACTGCTTACAATTTTACCTGATTTATCTCCATATCCCAAGGATCAACATGGTAATAGCTAACATTTATATAGTACTTACTTTATATGCCAAGCACTGGCCTGAGCCATCATAATAAACTGTCTGTAATTCTACAAATAGATCGTGTACTCCCATTTCATACCTTTTGTTCACTCTGTACCCTGGAGTACTATTTTCCAGTCTCTTCATCTATATAATAAATAATGCCTGCTTGTTCTTTGAGATTCCATTCGGACATCACTTCTTCGAAGCTCAATTCCAAAATTCATTTTCTTCATCCCACCTCCACTCCTCACCGCTTAAATTGTTCTAAGATGTCTGGGCAATGCATGTATAGTATCTAGAATTGAGCAGAACACAGTTTTTCCTCCCTGTGCTACATCTTTTTAATGAGTATGGTTCGGTAGGAGTGACTTGCCCTAGTTTAAGGGCAGAGAGAACAAGATTTATGACTATTCATAATCAACATCACCTTCTCAAACTCTGTGTTTGAAAACACTTGGGTCCAGAGGCAAAATTCTTAGTCTGATAATATAGTAAAGTCCTTGCCTTTGAAGATCCCAGATTCTAGTGGGAATAGATGGACTTACAAATGGCTAATTATATGTAGGTAGATCAGAGATTTAAACATTAAAAGAAAAAAACCATAAAAGAATTAGAAGAAGCTTAGGCAACTTTTTTCTGTCATTGGATTTGGAAAGGCTGAAGGATCTAAGCTGTGAACTTTAAAGGAAATGATTGCTTTATTTAAAAATGAAGTATTTTACATGATAAAAAATTCCATAAAATAAAGCAAATAGAAGAATACGATTGTAGCTTTTATTAATACATAACCTCTAACCTCTGCCATATATTAAAATGAACTTGTAACATTCAGAAAGCAAAAAGGATTAACAACCCACTAGAAAAATGGATGAGAAAATGAATAGAGAAGAAAATGAAAATGATTTCACAGAGAAGTCAGAGACATCAGTAAACATGAAAATTGTTCAAGATTAATTCTAATTGAGGAATTGCGAATTATTTTGAAAATAATTTTATTAATTATTTTGAAAATAATCTTATTTATTGTTTTTGGCTGTGCTGGGTCTGCGTTGCTGCGCAGGCTTTTCTCCAGTTGTGGCGAGCAGGCGCTGCTCTCTGGTCGGGGCTTCTCGTTGCTGTGGCTTCTCTTGTGGAACACAGGCTCTGGGATGCATGGGCTTCAGTAGTTGTGGCTCTGGGCTCTTGAGCACAAGCTGTATAGTTTGTGGCGCATAAACTTTTAATTCCTCTGTGACATGTAGAATCTTTCTGGAACAGGGTTTGAACCATGTCTCCTGCATTGGCAGGTGGATTCTTTACAACTGAGCCACCAGGGAAGCCCATGAATTGCAAATTAAAATCTTTTGATTATCATGTTGAGGTAAGTTGTGTCAAAAGTTCACAAAGCCATCTTAAAGGTGCTCATACTGGCCTAAGATGAAAAACTTGAATATAAGGAAGAAGTAAGGACTGCAATAGATTGAACTGTATTAAATAAGTAAAATTCCAGGAGTTCATAATGATATTTTTAAAATAAAAAAGGAAAAATAACTATTGATCATGTTTGGATATTTCAAAGGTGTCAACTCATTATTATGAAAATTTATACATAGAAGCATGTATTTTGTTGCAAAGTGTATTTCAGAGTAACCAAAGAGTCAATAGTGAAAAGCTTTTATCAAAGAACTTCAGTTAGTAACTGAGGAAGGTATGAAAGTATTAGAAAAGTCACCATTTTGTGCCCATAATACAATAACAGGTCTAGACAGATTATTGGTGTATGCTAAAAGTATTAGGTAAAGGTGTTAGGTAACTAATGGTGGGTTCAAGTTAATATTCTAAATTCACTGATCTACATGACTAAAAGTAGAAAAGACAGACCTTATATGTCTCTTGATTGGATAATATTGGGAAGACAGAGGACTTTTTGTGAAGTATTCTACCCTAAAAAAACTAACCTGAGTCTAATCATATAACATAACAGAGGACAGATCATCTAAGATTTATTAGGTTATTGTGAGGACTTTGGCTTTCTGGTGTGGGGTGAGATATGTTGCTAATAGCCGGTTTCCCCCATAGCTCACTTAGTCCTTCGAGTAAAGTTTGGCTACATTTTATACAGTCAAACCTGATTTTATTTATTTTTTACAGCAGTTTAAGGTTCACAGCGAAATAGAGGGGAAGATAGAACTTTGGCTTTTACTATTAATAGTAAAGTCAGGTGCATTCCAGGCTTTTGAGCAGAATGATCTGGTTTAGTTAACAAACTACCTGACTGCTATGTCCGAAGTAGGCCGAGAGAAGGGGGAGCAGGAGGATTAGCACAGATGCCAAGTTGGGAGATTTTGTGTCAGTCCAGGTGAGATGTGAAGGTTGCTTGTATTGCATACTAGCAGAGGAAGGGAGAAGTGCTTAGAACTGTACATATATTAAGTTGGCAGAAGATTGGTTAGGATTGGTAGAGACAACATGATTTCTGATTTAATGAGGGACATGAGAGAAAGGAGATAAGAAGGACCATAAAGGTTTTGGTTCAAGCAATTCAAAGTGCATTATTACCTTTAGAAGGGGATGACAGAGGATGAGATGGTTGGATGGCGTCACTGACTCGATGGACATGAGTTTGAGCAAGCTCTGGGAGTTTGTGATAGACAGGGAAACCTGGTGTGCTGCAGCCCATGGGGTCGCAAAGAGTCAGACATGACTGAGTGACTGAACTGAACTGGACATTTAACCAGGGTGGGAAAGACTGTGAGTGGGCAGATTTGGAAGAGAAGATAAAGAATTCAGTTTTGAGTATCTTCCACTTAATAACTATCCATTGTGAATATAGTACTGCCGAATATTAAGAACCAAGGATATGAGACAGTTGCCCTGAGAAGGCCTTTCATTGTCAGTTTCACATTATTCCTTAACTGTGAGTTCTCACTCATGAGCTTGATATTGTTTCTGTATTTTTTTGTTTGTTTTATTTTTCCATTTAAGATTTATGCATATAATACCTACTTTGTGCCAGGTACTGTTCTCTCAAGTTCAAGTACTAATTTTTTTTTTAATTCCCATAAAAACCTTGTGAGGTAACTGTATTGCCTATTTTACAGATGAGACATTGAGAAATTAAGGAACTTGCCAGAGGTCACACAGCTAGAAAAGGTAGAGTTATATCTCATACTCTTTAAGTCCAAGGTTTGGTTCCAGAGTAAATGTGAGTCAAATAAAGTGAGCCTGTGAGGCTGCAAAACAAGCATGTGTGCTCCGTTGGGTCTGACTCTTCATGACCCCATGGACGTAGCCTGCCAGGGTCCTCCTCCTGGGGAATTTTTCCAGGCAAGAATACTGCAGCGTGTTGCCATTTCCTTCTCCAGGGATCATCCAGACCCAGGGATCAAACCTGCATTTCCTGCATTGGCAGGCAGATTCTTTACCACAGTGCCACCTGGGAAGCCACTTGAGGCTACAAATGCTCATACAAAAAGCCCTAGAAATTACGTCTCAAGGTGCTTTTAACCGAGGCAGGTTGTTACGTGAATCCTTTTAACATCAGAAAAGAATTTATTTATTTGGCTGCATCAGGTCCTGGTTGTGGCACGCAGGATTTTGTTGTATTATGCAGGATCTTTCATTGTGGCACATGGACTCGAGTTGCAGCACGCAGGCTCAGCAGGTGTAGCACGAGGGCTTAGTTGCTCCGTGGCATGTGGATCTTCTTTCCTCAATCAGGCATCAAACCTGGGTCACCTGCATTGCAGGGTGGATCGTTTCCCGCTGGACCACCGGGGAAATTCCTGTGTGAGACCTTCTTGAATGTAATGGTTATCTAAGTAGGAAAATATCAATACTGCGTTCTTATCCAGTCCTTAACATAATAAAGGCCATATATGACAGTCTCACAGCTAGCATCATACTCAGGAAGGAAAAGCTGGAAGCATTTCTTTTAAGATCAGAAACAAGACAGGAATGCTTATTCTTGCCACTTTTATTCCGTATGTATTGGAAGTCCTTGCCACAGCAGTTAGACGAGAAAAGGAGAAGAATTTCAAATTGGAAAGAAGTAAAACTGTCACTGTTTGCAGATGGTATGATACTATACATAGAAAATCCTAAAGATGCCACCAGAAAGGCCCTAGAGCTCATCTGTGAATTTGGTAAAGTTGCAAGATACAAAATTAACATACAGAAATCTGTTGCATTCCTATACAATAACAATGAAATATCAGAAAGAGAAATTAATGAAACAATCCTATTAACCAATCACATCATAAAGAATAAAATAAACCTCTACCTAAAGAGGTTAGGAATAAACCTCTACCTAAAGAGGTTAAAGACATGTGCTTGAAAAACAGTGGCACTGCTGAAAGATTGAAGATGAGACAAACAGATGGAAGGATACACCATATTAATGGATTGGAAGAATTAGAATTGTTAAAATGGCCATACTACCCAAGGCAATCTACAGTTTCAGTACAATCTCCATCAAAGTACCAAGGATATTTTTAATTTAAAATTTTGTATGGAATCAGAAAAGATTGCAAATGTAACAGTCTTGAGAAAGAGCAGCACTGAAGGAGTCTTGCTCCCTGACTTCAGACTGTATTACAAAGCTGCAGTAATCCAACAGCATGAGACTGACACAGAAACAGACACATAGACCTACGGAACAAAACAGAGAGCCCAGAAATAAATCCACGTACCTTTAGTCAGTTAATCTATTGGCAATGGAAGCTAGAATATGCAATGTAAAAAGTCTCTTCAGTAAGTGGTGCTCGGAAAAGTGGACAGCTCCATGTAAAAAGAATGAAATTAGAATATTCTCTAAACCATACGTAGACCCCATGGATTAAAGACCTAAATGTAAGGCTGGAAACCATAGAATTCCTAGAAGAAAACATAGGCAGAACATTCTTTGACATAATTCATAGCAGTATGTGAGCGTATGTATAATTTTGATCTGTCTCCTAAGTCAAGGAAACAAAAGCAGAAATAAAAAAAATTCCTTGGTGGCTCAGATGGTAAAGGATCTGCCTGCACTCTTGAAGACCCAGTTTTGATTCCTGGGTTGAGAAGATCCCACGTAGAAGGGCTTGGTTACCCATACCAGTATTCTTGCCTGGAGAACTCCACGGGCAGAGAAGCCTGGCGGTCTATACAGCCTGTGGGGTCACAGAGTTGGACGCAACTGACACTTTCAGATGAGACTTAATTAAACTTAGAAGTTCTTTTGCATGGCAAAGAAGACTGTTGACAAAGCAAAAAGACAGCCTGTTGAACGGGAGAAAATATTTGCAGATGATGAACCAATAAGGTTTATATCCAAAATATGTAAACAGCTCATACAACTCAACATCAAAAAAAAAAAATTGATTTAAAAATGGGCAGAAGACCAGAATAGACATTTTTCCAAAGAAGACATACAGATATCCAAAAGACAATGAAAAGATGTTCAGCATTGTTAAGAATTCAGTTCAGTTCAGTTGCTCAGTCGTGTCCGGCTCTTTGTGACCCCATGAATCGCAGCACACCAGGCCTCCCTGTCCATCACCAACTCCCGGAGTTCACTCAGACTCACGTCCATCGAGTCGGTGATGCCATCCAGCCATCTCATCCTCGGTCGTCCCCTTCTCCTCCTGCCCCCAATCCCTCCCAGCATCAGGGTCTTTTCCAGTGAGTCAACTCTTCGCATGAGGTGGCCAAAGTACTGGAGTTTCAGCTTTAGCATCATTCCTTCCAAAGAAATCCCAGGACTGATCTCCTTTAGAATGGACTGGTTGGATCTCCTTGCAGTCCAAGGGACTCTCAAGAGTTTTCTCCAACACCACAGTTCAAAGGCATCAATTCTTTGGCGCTCAGCTTTCTTCACAGTCCAACTCGCACATCCATACATGACCACTGGAAAAACCTTAGAGAAATGTAAATCAAAGCCATAGTGAAATATTACCTCACAACTTTCAGAATGGCTGTCATCAAAAAGACCACAAATAAAAAATGTTGCTAAAGATTTGGAAAAAAGGGAACCCTTGTACACTATTGGTGGGAAGATAAATTGGTGTAGCCACTATAGAAAACAATATGGAGGTTTCTCAAAAAACTGAGACTAGAATAACTATGTGACCAAGCAGTTCCACTCCTGGGTGTATTAATTGGAAAAAAAGAAAATGCTAATTCAGAAAGACACACTCACTCTGATGTTCATAGTAGCATTATTTACAGTTGCCAAGATATGGAAGCAACCTAAGTTGTGTTCATCAACAAGTGATTGAATAGAAAATATGTGTGTGTGTGGACACAGTGGAATACTAATCAGCCATTAAAAAACTGAAGTTTTGCCATTTGCAACAATATGGATGGACTCAGAAGGTATGCTAGTGAAATGAGAGAAATACAAATACTGTATAATGTCACTTATATGGGGAACCTAATGTATTTAACAGAAAAGAAACACTCAAAGATAAAAAGAACTAATTAGTTACAAGTGGGAAGAGAGAAGGGGTCAGGGGCGAGACGGGTAGGGAATTAAAAAGAACAAACTGCTATGTATAAAAATAAAGCTACAAGGAGGTATAGTATGGCACAAGGAATATAGCCAGAATTTTATAATAAATACAGATAGAATGTAACCTTTAAAAATTATGAATCACTATTTTATACACCTGAAACATATAATATTATACATCAACTATGCCTCAGTTTTTAAACAAGAAAAATTTACTGCATCTTTGTTGTTTGTTTACATGACACGTTTTTCTGGCATGTTGCAAGTATTGTTTTGGGATTTGTGAACTGATGTTATTCTGTGTGCTTCATATATTCTATTTAATACTGTGTCAGTTGCTTGACTGATTAATGGTGAAAATCCTTAAGGAGTTGGCTGGCCTATTTGCATTTAGTTATTGGCTTTACCCCTTTTTTCTTTTTTGGCTGCACCATGAGGCTTGCAGGATCTAAGTTCCCTGACCAAGGATTGAGCCTGGGCTGGGCCCCTGAAGTGAAAGCTCCGAGTCCTAACCACTGGACCACCAGGGAATTCCTTTGTTTACTCCTTTTGGTTCAAACCTCCATTGCCCCAAAGGCAGTGTAGCTTTTTAGTTCAGATTTCTTTTTAATAGTCACAGTGACCTTTACAGCTGTCAGTTTGAAATGGTATAATTTTGCAAAGTGGTTTATATTATTTGTTTTTCCTTGAGGGTTAATCAGTTTTTACAAGGTGATGATGATGGTTACTGCATAATAAGTATGCTACTGCTAAGTCACTTCAGTCGTGTCCAACTCTGTGCGACTCCATAGACGGCAGCCCACCAGGCTCCCCCGTCCCTGGGATTCTCCAGGCAAGAACACTGGAATGGGTTGCCATTTCCTTCTCCAGTGCACGAAAGTGAAAAGTGAAAGTGAAGTTGCTCAGTCGTGTCTGACTCTTAGCGACCGCATGGACTGCAGCCTACTAGGCTCCTCTGCCCATGGGATTTTCCAGGCAAGAGTACTGGAGTGGGGTGCCATTGCCTTCTCTGACATGATAAGTATAAAATAGTAATAATACCTGTTTCAGAATTGTTGGGAAGATTACATGAAATAATGAATGTCAAGTTTTAGAATACAGCCTTAATGTTAGCTGGCATTATAATTTTGTAATATGTGATATAAAATGATAAGGATGTTTATATATTGCATTTATGAACATGGTATATAGCAAATATCAAGCCTGCTCCTCTTTTGGGATGTGAAGCGATAGTAATTTAAGAATATTAGCCAGTATTTTTGGTATTGTGATACTTTATAGATTTTTGTAGTGGGACTATCCTCTTAAAAATGATTAAGTCTGTTGCCTGCTAAACTTAACCACATTTTGGTGTTTGTAATTCAGTATTTTTCAAGATATTTCTTTGTTCTTTGGAGAGCACTAATTTAGTTATTTTTTATTTGATAATAGCTTCCTTTTAAGGGCATTTTGATACCCTAGAAACTGTTCTCAAACCTTTTTGGTCTTGAGACCCCTTAAAAATTATTGAGCTATTTGAAGAGCTATTTTGTTAATAATTTATTTGAAAATAACAATCATCAACCTCTTATATGTTAACACTTTAGTGAAAATTGTAGTTTTCCAAAACAAAATAGTTAAGTGGGAAGAGGAGCATTGTTTTTACATATTGCAAAATTTTTTGAAGTCTGTGTTAATAGAAGATAACTGGATCCTTATCTACTTTTTCATTCAGTTACTGTGTTTATTATTTTGGTTGAAGTATTTGAAGAAAGTCTAGCCTCACACAGGAATATTATCAGAAAAGGTAGAAATATTTTAATAGTCTTTCAGATAACTGGATATTTTTCTTGGATACAGCACCAAAACTTCATGAGTAACGTTTCTTTTTATTTTCCTTTTAATTAATAAACTATTTTTTAGAGCAGTTTTAGGTTCACAGCAAACTGTAAAAAGTATTGTGTTCTCATATATGCATAAGCTCCCCACTGTCAGCATATGGGATCACAGTGGTACCTTTATCACAACTGATGAGCCTACATTGACCCATCACTATCACCCAAAGTCCATAGTTTACATTAGTGTTCGCTCTTGGTGTTGTACGTTCTATGAGTTTTGACACATGTATCCACCACTGCAGTATCATGCATAATAGTTTCACTGCCCTAAAAATCTCTTGTGTCCTGCGTATTAATCCCCCCTGCCCCCACTTCATCCCAGTCTCTGCAACCATTGAGTACTCTTTTCCTGGCTTGTAGTGGCCTGGCTTCTCACTGTGGTCTTATATGGCCCTTTCTCTGTATTCAAGTGAAAGTGGGGAGCTCTCTCTGGTATCTGTTCTTTTTTTAATTTTTATTTTCTTTTGATTGAAGTATAGTTGACTCACAGTGTTTCAGGTATACAGCAAAGTGATTTATTATGTGTGTGTGTATATGTATATGTATTTTTTTTCAGATCCTTTTCCATTTGGGTTATTACAAAATATGTAATTCCCTGTGTTATATAATAGATCCTGGTTTGTTTCTTTGGTTTATGATTTTAGTTGTCAAAGATTATAATTGTATAATATTGAGAAGTATAGAACAAAATACAATTATTGGAAAATAATTACTCTACCATATTGTATTGGCCTCTGCCACACATCCGCACAAATCAGCCACAGATATACATAGGTCCCCTCCCTCCTGAACCCCCCTCCCATCTCCCACCCCATCCCACCCCTCTAGGTTGTCACAGAACACTGGATTGAGCTCCCTGTATAGTAGTGTGTATCTGTTTTATTTGATTCATAGAAAACTTTTTAACTTTAATGAAGTTTAGTATTTGAAAATTTTGTTGCTTGTGCTGTTGGTGTGTAAGAATCCGTTGCTACATCTAAAGTCACAACATTTTAATGATGGAAGGGAGGCCTGGCGTGAGATGTGTATAAGAGACAGTCCCACCCCTCTAGGTTGTCACAGAACACTGGATTGAGCTCCCTGTATAGTAGTGTGTATCTGTTTTATTTGATTCATAGAAAACTTTTTAACTTTAATGAAGTTTAGTATTTGAAAATTTTGTTGCTTGTGCTGTTGGTGTGTAAGAATCCGTTGCTACATCTAAAGTCACAACATTTTACCCCTGTTTTTTTTTAAGAGTTTGATTTTCTCCCTTGTGTTTAGATCTTTGATACATTTTGGGTTAATTTTTTTATATGGTGTGAGGTCAGAAATCCAACTTAACCTTTTGCGTGTGGCTATTCAGTTGTCCAACATCATTTTTTATTTATTTAGTTTTTAATTGAAGGATAATTGCTTTGCAGAATTTTGTTGCTTTCTGTCAAACAGCATCATTTGTTGAAAAGGCAATTCTTTCCCCACTGAGTAGTGTTGACAGTCTTAATAAAAATCAGTTGACCATTGATGTATGAGTTTACTTCTGAATTCTCAGTTCTTTTGGTCTGTATGCCTATCCTGGTGTCAGTGCCACACTCTTTTTTAAAATTTATTTATATATTCATTTATTTTTACCTGTGCTGGGTCTTCGTTGCTTTGCGCGGGCAAAGTGAAGCCTACTCTTTGTTGCGGTACATGGGCTTCCCATTGTGGCGGCTTCTCCTGTTGTGGAGCACAGAATTCTAGGGTGTGCAGGCCTCAGTAGTCGCAGCACACAAGCTTCGTAATTGTTCTGACCGTATGAAATTTTCCCAGATAGGGATTGCACCTATGTCCTCTGCATGTGCAGGCAGAGTCTTACCCACTGCATCACCAGGGAAGTCTAGTACTACCCTCTGATTATTGTGGCTTGTAATAATTTTTGAAATCAGGATATGGAACTCCTTCAGCTTTGTTCAGCTGTCTTCAAAACATGATTGTTCTGGCTGTTTGGGCTCCCTTGCAGTTCCATATGAATTTTAGGGTTAGTCTTTCCATTTCTGCCAAAAAGAAATTTTGGTAGTGATTGCATTGAATATGTACATCAATTTGGGGAGTATTGACATCTTAACAATATTAAGTATTCTGATCTAGGAACATAAGATGTTTTTTCCATTTATTTAAGTCTTTAATTTCTTTCAGCATTGTTTTGTACTTTTTACTATGCAGGTCTGCCACCTCCTTAGTTAAATTTATTCCTAAGTATTTTACTTACTTTGTTACGATTGTAAGTGGAATTGTTTACTTCACTTAAGATTATCCATTGCAGTGTATAGATGTGCATTGCTAATGTGTAGAAATAGAAACAAATTTTACATGGTTCTTGTATCTGGCAACCTTGATGAATTTGTTTATTAGGTCTAATGGGTTTTTTTTTTTTTTTCAGGATTTCCTATGTATAAGATCATGATATCTCTGAGGAGTGGTAGTTATTCTTCTTCCTTTTCAATCTGGATGCCTTTTATTTCTTTTTCTCTTACCAGTTGCCCTGGCTAGAACTTCCAGACAGTGTCCAACAGAGTGAATATCCTTATCTCGTTCCTCTTCTTAGTGGGAAGCTTTAAACCTTTCACCACTGAGTATGTTAGTCCTGAATTTTTCATAGATGCTCACAGTCAGGTTGTAGAGGCTTCTTTCTGTTCCTAGATTCTTGAGTGTTTTTATCATGAAAGGGTGTTGGAAGAGGTCAAATGTCTTTTTTGTGTCAGTTGAGATGATTGTATTATTTTTTTCCCATTTCACTCAATTAATATGTGTTTGATTTTTTTCAATTGATTTTTATATGTTGAACCACCCTTGCATTTCTGGGTGCATAGTCCTATCCATGGTGCATAGTCCTCTTAGTACACTGCTGAATTTGGTTTGCTAATTTTTTTTTTTTTTTTTTTGAGGATTCTTGCATCAATCTCATAAGGAGATTGATCTGTAGTTCTCCTGATGTTTTTGTCTTTGGCAGGGTAAAACCAGCCTCATGTAATGAGTAAGGGAAGTATTCATTCCTTTATTTTTTAGAAGAGTTCGAGAAGAACTGATGGTATTTTTATTTTTTCTTTAAATGTCTGACAGAATTCATCAGTGGAACCATGTGACCCTTGACTTTTCTTTGTCAGAAGTTTTAAAAATTATTCTTTTTATATCTTTACTTTTATTAAGTCTATCTTTTTTATTTTTGAGTACATTTTAGTAGTTTATTTCTAAGAATTTGTCCATTTCATCTGTGTTATCTACTTACTGGCATACTCTTATTCATTTTATTTTTTTGTAACACTTTCTATTTCTGTCAAGTCAGTAGTGATGCTTTCATTTCTGATTTTGGCAAATTGAGTCTTCTTTCTTTGACTTCTTGGTCAGTCTGTCTAAAGGTTTGTCATTATCGTTAATCTTTTCAAAGAAGTTTTAATCTTTTCAAAGATTTTTCTCTTATTTTTCTATTCTTTTGCTTCAAAAACTCTTTTCCTACATCTTTATTATTTCCTTTCTTCTGCTTCATTATAATTTTGGTTCTTGTTTTTCTAGTTCCTTAAGGGTGGTAGGTGAGGTTATTGATTAGTGATAATTCTTTTTTTTTTTTAATGTAAGTGTTTACAGCTATGAAATTTCCTCTGAACACTGCTTTTGCTGCATCTTATATATTTTGGTATGTTGGGTTTATTTTCTTCTTATTATTCTCAAAGTATTTTGTAATTTTCTTTCTTTATTTTTATTTTGGCCACACTGTGTGACTTGCAGGATCTTATTTCCTTGACCAGGGATCAAACCTATGCCCCCTGCAATAAAAGTGTGGAGTCCTAACTACTGGACCAGCAGGGAATACCTTATGGTTGTCTAACTTATATCTCTTAGTTGTTTCATCTATTATTGAAAGTAGAGTGTTGAAGTCTACAACTATTACTTTTCCTCCCTTCCACTCTGTCAGTTTTACTTCATATTTTGGGGGGCTCTGTTGTTAGGTGCTTATAAGTTTTTAATCGTTAAGTCTTTTTTTTTTTTAATAGTGGTATAGTTGATGTAGGGACTTCCTAGGTGATGCAGTGGTAAAGAACCACCCTCCCAATGTAGGAGACCATCCCTGAGTGGAAAATGCAGGTTCGATCCCTGAGTCAGGAAGATCCCTGGGAGGAGGAAATGGCAGCCCACTCCAGTATTCTTGTTGTTGTGGAGTGGCCGAGATGTGTCTGACTCTTTGCAACCCCATGAACTGCAGCATGCCAGGCTTGCCTGTCCTTCACTATCTCCCGGAGTTTGCTCGGGCTCACGTCCATTGTGTTGATGATGCCATCCAACCATATCATTATCCCCCGCCCCCCACCTTCTCTTCCTGTCCTCAGTCTTCCCAGCATCAGGGTCTTTTCCAGTGAGTCAGCTCTTTGCACCTGGTGGCCAGAGTATTGCAATTTTGAACAGTATTCTTACCTGGAAAATTGCACAGACAGAGGCGCCTGGTGCGCTGTAGTCCATAGGGTCACAAAAGAGTTGGACAGCTGAGTGACCAAGCACCCATATGGTTGATATACTTTATTATATAATAGAGGTTAAGGTGTACAACATAGTAATTCATAATTTTTAAAAGTTACGTTTCATTTATAGTTACTGTTAAATCTTCTTGGTAGATTGACTTACAATGTCCTTTGTCTACTGTAACAAGTTTTATCTTAACATCTGTTTTGTCTGATGTTACTACATTCACCCCATTTTTCTTTCATTTGCTGTTTTCATGGGCTTTTTCTTTCATTTTTAACTTCTTCATGTCTTTGAATCTAATGTTGAATTTCTTATACATAGCATATAGTTGGATCATGGGTTTTTTTTTTTTAATCCATTCTGCCTTTTGTTGGAGAGTATAATCCCTTTACATATAATGTAATTACTGATAAGGAAGGATCTTTGCCATTTTGCTATTTGTTTTCTAACATATCCCATGTTACTGAATTGTTAAGTCTTCCTTACTGCCTTTTATATCATATAACTATTTTCTAGTGTACTATTTTGATTCCTTTTCCACTTTTACTATGCAATTTTTAGTTATTTTCTTAGTGTCTGTCTTGGGGATATATAGTTAACTTCTTAATTAATAATGACTTAGTTTCAATAGTATTACAAAATACTTGGCTCATATGTAGCTGTGTCCCTCAACTTTAGATGGTTATTGTACTGTCACAAATTTTATCTTTATACATTGTATGCTCATCAACATAAACTTATTATTTTTGTTTGTAGCTATCTTTTAATTACATAAGGGAAAAAATAAATTACAAACCAAAATGCAACCCTTCTCCCTTCCTTCATCAAACATTTTATATGTGCTAAGTTGCTTCCATCATGTCCAACTCTTTGCATCCTTGTGGATTGTAGCCCGCCACGTTCCTCTGTCCATGGGATTCTCCAGTGCACTGGAGTGGGTTGCCCTGTCCTTCTCCAGGGGATCATCCTGACCCAGGGATCGAACACACATCACTTACGTCTGCTGCATTGGCAGGTGGGATCTTTACCACTGGTGCCACCTGGGAAGTTCATTTTATGATGAAGTGCTTCGCTTATGCTTTCAGATACTATTCTAAATAGTTTGCAGATATTATTTTAATTTTTTGAGGTAAAAGCAATTTTATAGCCCAGGAAGATGAGGGATAAAGAAGACGACTTGCCCCAGGCCATAGAAGCATTATAACACATAGAAGTCTAAACCCAGGTAATCTGATTCCAGAATCCATGTTCTTAACTACTCGTCTCTCACTTCCTAGAGTACTAGTATTCCTTCTGTTACATTACAGCATGGAGTGTAAAATTCAATTGGATACATAAAACAGATGCATTCATGTTGAAAATTCAGGATAGATAAAGCAAAGGGTACTGGGGGAGTCATTTGGGAGGAAGACCTATGTCATTGAAGACCAAGCAGGATCACGTCTTGAAATTTGAGAGAAGGACACTTTAGGCAAAGGAACAGGATGAGGCAAGGGATCAGACAAGCAAAAACAAGGTGAATTTGAGAAACAATACTTTTGGGTTGAGTGTGCTTGAAGAACATTGGGAGAATATATTGAAAAGGTTCACTTTAGGAAGAATGTAAAAGCTAGACTTCACAGTTTGAAATTTACTCTACATGCATTAGATAATCATTGAACACTTTTGACCAGAGAGAAACTATTAAGAATTTACTTTACATGTACATATATATGTGAATCTGAAGGCTAGCTCAAAATTTATTGTCATTTTAAAATTTCTAAAATATGGTGAAGCTTATTTCAGTGGGGTCCAGATTAAAGTTTGATCTTTTGTACTGCTGTATATTAAAGTGTGTTAGAAATGTGTTATAAAGTGATGATTTTTTAAATTTGCAGATTAGATATGTTTAAGTAAATGGGTTTGATTATATCAAAAGGGAGATGCTTCCTTCCAAAATCATCTCTTGTGTGAGAGTTGGGGTGGTGTAATGTGCATTTATTTACATGCCATATACAGTAGTTCACATCAGCAGTGTTTTTTGAGTCCTTCTGAAACCAATGTGTTTGCCAAATACTGAAAGTATAACCATAAATAAGACTTAATCATAATTTTTCAGTCTCTTTTTCTTCCTAACTGGAAAACATTGAAATGCTCTAGTATTCATTCTTCTTCCTTCCTTTCCTTTTTCTTTTGTTTATATTCTTTACCATTATAGTTTATTACAAGATATTGAATATAGTTTCCTGTGCTGTACAGAAGACCTTGTTTATTTTATATATATTAGTTTGTATCTGCTAATCCCAAACTCCTAAGTTATCTCTCCCTCACCCCCTTTCCCCTTTGGTAATCATGAATTTGTTTTCAATGTCTGTGAGCCTATTTCTGTTCTGTAAATAAGTTCATTTGTTTTTCTTCTTTTAGATTTCACATATAAGCAACGTCATATGGTACTTGTCTTTGTCTTACTTAATATGATAATCTCTAGGTCCAACCATATTGCTGCAAGTTTCACTGTTGTTTTTTTAAAAAAAGCAAATAGAACTCGGTATTATTGTTTGCAGCATATGGGATTTTAGTTCCCTAGCCAGGGATTGAATCTGTGCCCTCTGCAGTGGAAGTGTGAAGTCCTAACCACTGGACCACAAGGGAATTCCTCAAATTTCATTCTTTTTTATGGCTGAGTAAATGCCTCTAGTCAAAGCTATAGTTTCTCCAGTAGTCATGTATGGATGTGAGTGTTACTTTAAAGAAAGCTAACCAATGAAGAATTGATGCTTTTGAACTGTGGTGTTGGAGAAGACTCTTGAGAGTCCCTTAATTTCCATCCTAAGGGAGATCAGTCCTGAATATTCATTGGAAGAACTGATGCTGAAGCTGAAACTCCAGTACTTCAGCCACCTGATGCAAAGAGCTGACTCATTGGAAAAGACCCTGATGCTGGGAAAGATTGAAGGCAGGAGGAGAAAAGAACGACAGAGGATGAGATGGTTGGATGGCATCACCAACTCAGTGGATATGAGTTTGAGTAAACGCCGGGAGTTGATGATGGAAGGGAGGCCTGGCGTGCTGCAGTCCATAGGGTCACAGAGAGTCAGACATGACTGAGCAACTGAACTGAACTGATATATATATATATGATATGCATATCTTCTTTGTTCGTTCATCTTTTAATGAACATTTATGTTGCTCCCGTGTATTGGCTGTTGTAAATAGTGCTGCTGTGAACTTTGGGGAGTGCATGTATCATCTTGAAGTAGCGTTTTATCCAGATGGATGTTTAGGAGTCAGATTGCTTGATCATATGGCAACTCTCAATTTTTAGAGTTTTTACAGGAATCTCCATACTGTTTTCCTATCATAGTGGCTGCATCGATGTACACTCCCATCAACTAATGTAGGAGGATACTCTTCACACCCTCGTCAGCATTTATTACTTGTGAACTTCCTGATGATGGCCATTCTGATCAGGGTGAGGTGATGCTTCATTGTAGGTTTTATTTATATTTCTCTAATAGTGATGGTAAGCATCATTTCATGTGCTTATTAGCCATCTGTATGTCTTTTCTGGAGAAATGTCTGTTTATGTCTTCTGCCCATTTTTTGATTGGGTTTCTTTTCCTTTTTAAATACCCTCATTGAGTGGATAAGATCTTGTTCATGTGTGCCAAGTCACTTCGCTCATGTCTGACTCTTTAACCCTATGGACTGTAGCCCACCAGGCTCTGTCCATGGGATCCTCTAGGCAAGAATACTGGAGTGGGTTGCCATGCCCTCCTCCAGATCATTCCAACCCAGGGATCAAACCATGTCTCTTACATCTCCTTAATTGGCAGGTGGGTTCTTTACCACTTATACCACCTGGGAAACCCAGATAAGATCTCATGTATTTCTAAAGCTTTAAGTTCTGTCTACACTTAGATGATTTCCAGTTTTATTTCCCTGGTCCCATTGTCTCCTATTTCAAACTCACCCATCCAGTTGTTTCCTGCACACACCCACTTTGATTTCCAAGAGTCAGATTGAACGTGTCCAAAACTGAACTAAATTTCTCTGTTCCACTTGTTTCTCCTCCAGTCTTCTCTTAGAAAGTTACGTTACCATTTACCCAGTTCTCAGACCAAATAAAGCCTAAGTGTCCTCTCCCTCATTCTGCTAGTGCATCATCAAAGCAAGTCGGTTTAATCCTCAGGTTATACTCTGTATCCTTTCTCTGATTTCTGCCTCCACCACTGCCACTCTGGTTTGTCACCATTATTTCTTGCGAAGGCTGTTGTAATAGTCTCATTACAATACTTTACTCATTATCAGTTATCTGTGCAGCCACCTGGTAAACTTATACAATGTAAATCGATCATATTAGTTCTGCCACTACCCAGATATAAAATTAGTGGATTTCTGTTAAATTTAGATCCCAGTTGTCTCACATAGCCTCTGTGATCTTGCCTCTAGATATCTTGTCTCATCTCCTACTTTCTTACTTTGCTCAGACCACACCAGTTTTCTTGCTGTTTCTCAGATATAGCATACTTCGTACCCTTCACTGCTTCAGTACTGTTCCCTCTGTCTAGAATGTTCCTTTGTCTTGAATATCTAGATGACTTGCTCACTCGGTTCATTCAGTGCTCAAAAATTCAGCCTCTTAAGAGTCTCTTCCGGACTTGAGAATTCTCCACCCTACTCAGTTTTCCTCAGCATTTCCCAGTGTTACCAGTGATAGTTTTTCAGGGTTTAGTTATTGTCCACCCCCACCCCCACCACCAGTCTGCTATATACTTCGACCAGTTCTCTTACTTATCTTTGCCACATGTTATTCATTGTCATTGTCATCATTATTTATATATTTTTGTCTCCTCTGCCAGAATTAGAGTTCCAGATATGAACTTTTGTCTGTGGTGTTCACAGCTGCATCGGTAGTGACTGACTCATAGTAGGTGCTCAATAAATATAAGTAAATAGATATCTGTAGTCCACCAAAGACAAGAGCCTCAGAAACAACAGAACTTAAAAGAAATTACTGAACTCTCAAACAATATTTTTAGTATCTTTGAGAAAATACGTAATACCAGGGCTATTATGAATTCAGTAGTGCTTTTTAAAGAAATAATGCATTTTGTTCACAGCAAAAAATGCATTTAGAAAAGTAGTGGCTGTATGTGCAAGCACATTTTTATTTAATTTGCAAACAGTGCTCATGTGGATGTACTGACCTTCTAATGACTGAGTTTCTCTAAGGAATTGTGGCCCACAGATTGTGAACTCCTGATGTAATTGACTCATTCCTAATCAACTTCAGATTTGCATTTAAATGGCTTCTTTTTTAGCATAATTACTGTACCCAAGACAGTTTGATATAACAGAAAAAATTAACCAAAACTGCCCTTGAATTTCCAAAGAACTAAATCCAACTGACCTAGTTACTTTCTACCTTTGCAATTTTGGCTACTTAACATCATGAAATCTCATTTATGGCATAGTGTATGTAAATATAATTATATGAAATTATTTCGGTAATGTTCCAGCTACTCAAGATGTATTTTCCCTCCTTAATGTATTAATACTACAGTTTTTCAGGACTTCATTTCTCTCGATTTATTTCTGTCTTTGCTGTGATTACAGCTTTGCACACCAAAGTGTGTCCTGTCATCTCTGTTCATGCGCCGGCAAAGCAAGCCATTAATTATGTTGTGGCTTTAGTTCATAGATACAGGAACCTTTTTCCATTAGATATCAGTTGCTCTTCTGTTTCATTTATTTCTGTTTCTTTGGGTCTTCAACATGTTAGACTCACAAAATGAATCATTTTAAAATCTTAAACCCGTGAGGTAAATAGAAGGGTATATTTGTATTTATCCAATTAACACTTACTGACTGCAGTTTTTCTGGACTTATTGCTCCACTGATCTCCAGTAGCATATTGGGCACCTAATGACCTGGGGAGTTCCTCTTTTGATATCCTATCATTTTGCCTGTTCATAGTGTTCATGCACTCATCTCACATGCTAGTAAAGTAATGCTCAAAATCCTCCAAGCCAGGCTTCAGCAATATGTGAACCGTGAACTCCCTGATGTTCAAGCTGGCTTTAGAAAAGGCAGAGGAACCAGAGATCAAATTGCCAACATCCGCTGGATCATGGAAAAAGCAAGAGAGTTCCAGAAAAACATCTACTTCTGCTTTATCGACTATGCCAAAGCCTTTGACTGTGTGGATCACAATAAACTGTGGAAAATTCTGAAAGAGATGGGAATACCAGACCACCTAACCTGCCTCTTGAGAAATCTGTATGCAGGTCAGGAAGCAACAGTTAGGACTGGACATGGAACAACAGACTGGTTCCAAATAGGAAAAGGAGTGCGTCAAGGCTGTATATTGTCACCCTGCTTATTTAACTTATATGCAGAGTACATCATGAGAAACGCTGGACTGGAAGAAACACAAGCTGGAATCAAGATTGC